>CM060974.1:4472943-4665443 GCA_030765045.1 Tenodera sinensis
TTGGCTAGTCCTCATGGACTCTAGCTTGGCTAGTCCTCATGGACTCTAGCTTGGCTAGTCCCTCATGGACTCTAGCTTGGCTAGTCCTCATGGACTCTAGCTTGGCTAGTCCTCATGGACTCTAGCTTGGCTAGTCCCTCATGGACTCTAGCTTGGCTAGTCCTCATGGACTCTAGCTTGGCTAGTCCTCATGGACTCTAGCTTGGCTAGTCCTCATGGACTCTAGCTTGGCTAGTCCTCATGGACTCTAGCTTGGCTAGGTCCTCATGGACTCTAGCTTGGCTAGTCCTCATGGACTCTAGCTTGGCTAGTCCTCATGGACTCTAGCTTGGCTAGTCCTCATGGACTCTAGCTTGGCTAGTCCTCATGGACTCTAGCTTGGCTAGTCCTCATGGACTCTAGCTTGGCTAGTCCTCATGGACTCTAGCTTGGCTAGTCCTCATGGACTCTAGCTTGGCTAGTCCTCATGGACTCTAGCTTGGCTAGTCCTCATGGACTCTAGCTTGGCTAGTCCTCATGGACTCTAGCTTGGCTAGTCCTCATGGACTCTAGCTTGGCTAGTCCTCATGGGACTCTAGCTTGGCTAGTCCTCATGGGACTCTAGCTTGGCTAGTCCTCATGGACTCTAGCTTGGCTAGTCCTCATGGACTCTAGCTTGGCTAGTCCTCATGGACTCTAGCTTGGCTAGTCCTCATGGACTCTAGCTTGGCTAGTCCTCATGGACTCTAGCTTGGCTAGTCCTCATGGACTCTAGCTTGGCTAGTCCTCATGGACTCTAGCTTGGCTAGTCCTGGACTCTAGCTTGGGCTAGTCCTCATGGACTCTAGCTTGGCTAGTCCTCATGGGACTCTAGCTTGGCTAGTCCTCATGGACTCTAGCTTGGCTAGTCCTCATGGACTCTAGCTTGGCTAGTCCTCATGGACTCTAGCTTGGCTAGTCCTCATGGACTCTAGCTTGGCTAGTCCTCATGGACTCTAGCTTGGCTAGTCCTCATGGACTCTAGCTTGGCTAGTCCTCATGGACTCTAGCTTGGCTAGTCCTCATGGACTCTAGCTTGGCTAGTCCCTCATGGACTCTAGCTTGGCTAGTCCTCATGGACTCTAGCTTGGCTAGTCCTCATGGACTCTAGCTTGGCTAGTCCTCATGGACTCTAGCTTGGCTAGTCCTCATGGGACTCTAGCTTGGCTAGTCCTCATGGACTCTAGCTTGGCTAGTCCTCATGGACTCTAGCTTGGCTAGTCCTCATGGACTCTAGCTTGGCTAGTCCTCATGGACTCTAGCTTGGCTAGTCCTCAATGGACTCTAGCTTGGCTAGTCCTCATGGACTCTAGCTTGGCTAGTCCTCATGGACTCTAGCTTGGCTAGTCCTCATGGGATTTACTAGGTTGACTAGATTAATTGACTGTTCGAAGTTTATGAAATTATTGTCTTATTATTGACTAGAGATTTATTTATATTGAATATAAAATAGAACAGTAAAATTAGATACCTTAGATTTATATTGGGGGTCTGGTGGTGGCAGCTAGGGTAGGGTAGCAGTAGTTTAGTCCATTGTGCTAGGATGGCACGTTCTACTAACATTAACAATTGTCCTGAATCTACTTATTTTATTTGGCACAAGAGATACCCTGGAATAATTAAAATAAGTAGATTCAGAAAATTGTTTTTCACCTATATATCTAGGTGTTTATAGTGGTTTTGAAGGCATTAATGTTAGTAGAACACACCATTGCACAACCGACTAACTACTGCTACCCTACCACCACCAACACCACCCCCACCACCCACCTCACTCACCTTGTGTTGCTGTCAACAGAGATATATGCCTCAAGTTTCTTTTAATGCAGGGTGAGATAAATGATTATATAAGTATTTTCTCTTTTGCAGCTAGTGGCGCTGCTTTAAGTGAAGCCAGGTCTCAGCAGAAAAACGCTGGCAGTGGTGACGCAGTTTGTCCAACTTCAGTAGTATGATATCTGGACGTGCAGTGCGGCAAAATACTACCTATGCAGGACATAACAGTAATCCACAGCAATAGTGCTCATTCACATCCTAACATGCAACAGTTATCTGTGGACCGTCACAGTAACTCTAATGTGCTCAATTCCTTACAGCAGACCCCTCTGGTGTCCAGGACAGTAACACTCATAATTTAACAATAACCAGACAAAAAATCATCTCTTATTAATAATGGCACAACCACTGCAGGCAGTGAGGACACAAGTGTTTGTGAACATGCTATACTTCCAGGCATATGTTGCACTTCTGACAACATAGAAGAAGAATGTGATTGTTCTTAGAATTAAAGGTAAAAATAATGTATGCTATTGTCACATTCCTGTTAAGTTGCATGGGACTTTGGCATGTATGCAGGGAGATTTAATTTATAACAAATTCTTAGATTTAATGTAATGGTGAGTGTAAATGTAGTGCTTTTGCATTTGCATTTTGCTTTTGCATTTCCCATAGTTGCACCACTAATAGTGTATTATTTTGAGAGAATATTATTATGAAAACTAAGTTACATTTTTAATAGTTTTAAATTTTTATCCAATATTTTATAAAAAAAAATAAATTATTGCAAAGATGTTTACATTAATAGCTCAACATTTATAAAATGGGTGTATGTAAAACCATTACTAGTAGTTATAGGTCAGTATGGTAAAGACAAATGTAATTATCTGTTTCAACAATTCAGGTTGCGAGGGCTAATTGCATTGACTAAAATGCAATTTGGGCAGCTTTTAAATTTCACACAGGGATTTTTACAAATACATACGTTTATGTAGTCTAAAATAAGCTTGGGTAAAACCAGAATAATTGACATAGATAAACAAATTTTAATTTATGTCAGGAGACTCAGACATTCTAGATTACTTAGTTGACTAGATTAGTTGACTTCAAACTTTATTAATTTGAGACTGATATGTGTCTTACTTCTGACGGCTTTGGGGTCCTTCCTTCTCCTCTTTGAATAGCAAAGAGAGAAAGAGACAGAGAGAAACATAAAAAGAAGAGAGAGAAGGAAAGATGGAAAGAAAGAAAGAGAAAGAAAAAGAGACAAGTAAGAAGGAAAGACAAAGAAAATCAAATGTATAGCAATTTTGTAGTTGAAAAAGTATAACATATTTCACAATTCAAGCTTATAATATAGAATATATCTCCGAAATAGGTGACACTACAAAAACTTGTGACATGAATGGTATGATTTTAATCAGCTCTACATGTTTTGTACAGCAACTTTTTGTCTGTCTCTTACCATTTACAAGTTATAAAATGTTCATTTAAAATGAAGATGACTTTATAGTCTATTCTCAGAAAAGTCAAGATGCACATTTTATTGCTCATGCAGATACATTAATTACATGATATTTAAATCAAAGTCTTTAAGAGCCATTTTTAAGAAGTGTCCGATTTTTTTTGAAAATCTTTGTGTCTCTTCTTAGGAGGATGCTTAACTTAAATACAAGTTGTACAATTCATTAGCATATCTCCTAAATAAGCAGTCTATCTCAGTAGAAGTTTTGGCTTAGCTGGCCTCGTAGCCCAGTCAGATAAGCACCTGCACGCTAGGCAAGAGTTTTCCCAGGTTGCATTTCCAGCTCAGGGATGGCAATTATTCAGTAGTTTTGAAAAATTTCAATTTTCTCAAAAATGGCTCTTAACGATTTTGATTAAAATGTAATATGAGATATTTTTATGAGAAATGAAATGCATATTTTGAATTTTCTGGCTATAGCCAATGTAGTGCTCTTTATTCTTGATGACTTTAGCAGAACTGGTAAACCGCTAGAGATAGACCAAACCTTACTATACAAACAATGTAGAGCTTCTTAAAATATACAAGTTATGTCTAAATGCATTTTTTTTGTAGAGTGAACCATTTCAGACATATCCCTTGTTATTTTGCAAGTTTTGCAATACTAAAGCTTTCCTCAAATGGAACATCATTATTCACTTTCATCTCTTGGCCATGCAAACAGGACAGAATTTCAAAACTTTAAAAGATTTGACTGTCACTCAAATCCTACTGTATTCTAATATTCCCCTTGTATCTACAAGGAAATAAGCAATAAGAATTTCTGCAAATGTTTATGTGGACTAACATGAAGATATAGGAATAGGAGTTTGTACAAGAGTAGAGAAAGTCGTGTGAGTGCAATGCATCAGATTTTTTATTAGTTCCCACAACAATGAAAACTGTGATGCAAGTTTAACAGAAACATTTGCTTATCTTAGGAGTGTTATATGGATTTGATATCTTGCAAGAGCCTGAAATCCATTCGCTCACACTTTTTAGGAAGTTTTCTTTATTAGCAAAAGTGATGTCGTAAGGTCAACAACTCTTCTGTTAATCTGCTGATCTTAAACGAACAGGTCATGCACAATGGAAACTGCCAACCTAAATGCAGAAAATTGCTGGATTGGCATAATTTTGAGTTATCATTCTTGTTCGCTTCCCACTGATGTTGGAAATACAGGTATTATATAGGTACCACAAGTACTATTGGAGTTCGGCTACACTTAAAGATCCTAAGGCTACATTCTGTTGTTATTTTGCAGCTGCAGCAGACTTCACTCCTCTTCTTATAAAATACACCCTTTGGCTCAGGGTTTGAGCTAGCAAATAAAACAATATCACAAAAATGCACAAATCAGATTTACATTTGTGCAAAATTCTGCTAGTACACAATTTTATAAGTTATACTATTAATAAGGTTTTAAAAGTGAAGTATACAGCATTCTGCTAAATAAAATATTTTTACTTTCTCTACTGCATATAGTAAGTAGGGGAAGTATTGTATTCCTCCCAAAAATTTGATGTTAAGATTTCACCAGAAATATATTTTGAGGCATCCTGAAACCAAAAAATCCGATGTGTTGCACTCACATGACTTTCTCTACTCTTGTACTAACCATTCTTACAAACTCTTATTCCTATATCTTCTTCATGTTAGTTAAGATAAACATTTGCAGAAATTATCTTATTGCTTATTTCCTTGTAGATACAAGGGGAATATGGGAATACAGCAGGCTCTGTGCTATACTCAAATATTTTAAAGCTTTGAGATCCCGTTCTCTTTGTATGGTTAACATATGAAAAAATGAACAACAATGTTACATTTGACAAAAGTTTTAAGTTTTCTGTAACTGACACAAATAACAAGGAATATCTCCGAAATGGTTCACTCTACAAAACGTTTATTTAGACATAAATTGTGAGTTTTACCAAGATCTACAAAATGTAGATCTTGCTAAAAGACAGTTTATATCCGCATAAATTTGTTTGTAGAGTGAACCATTTCAGATACATTCCTTGTTATTTGTGAGAGTTTTACAATACTTACACTTTTCACAAATGGAAGATCGTTATTCAGTTTTTTATATCTTAGCCGTGCAAAGAGAATGGAATATCAAAGCTTTAAAAGATTTGACTATCGCTCAAAGCCTACTGTATTCTAATATTCTCCTTGCACCTACAAGAAAATAATAAAATAAGATTAATTTGTACAAAACTTTATCTCTAATAACATGAAGATAAAGTAATAAGAGTTCGTAAGAATAGTTGGTAATAATGGTAGTAGCAATAGCAGTAGTTTATTATTGTCAATAGGCTCATACAGTGTGTCTGACATTGTCGGGCTATTTACAACATTTACACACATCTAAAATTATTTTATACAAAAGTTTCGCAGCAGTAATAATAATAATAATAATAATAATAATAATAATAATAATAATAATAATAATAATAATAATAATAATAATAATAATAAAAACAACAATAACAACAATAACAACAACAACAATAACAATCATAACAGCAGTAGTAGTATTGGTATCACAATATATACATAGTTTGTAACAATTCAAATTATAGTTCATCCACTTTATACAAACATTTATGAATAATATACTGCTTTAGTTTATTTTTGAAAGAATTTTTTGTAGAGGACTTAATTTCAACCGGTAGTTTATTGTACAGTATACTGCCTACAATATATGGATCAATATTTGTTTTCTTTTTATTCACTGTTATTCTATGAAAGTCCATGTTTTGTCTTGTGTTATGCGTATGTATTTCACTATTCTCTGTTTAGTCAACGCATGTGCAGTTGGGTCACAACGGAAATTTGTGCTACCCACAACAATCACTGCCATAAATCCATCTCTGCACCACAGAAAAGAGAAATTCCTCCCCTTGTCCTTTAAGACCAATAGCAACCCTGATTTTAAGGAACTGGCAGACATGTTTACTCCACATGGAGCCTCAGTTGCCAAAGTTCCAAATTCAGTTTTTCTGTTTCATTAATATAATATTTTCTAAGTGCTTTGTTTTGATTCTTGTAAAAGCCTACACTCTTTTGTGGAATGTGGTTCACTTCATATGTTTAGAGAAAGAGAGTCGTTCTGGAAACAGATGTTGATGTTAAGACCTTGCAACACTGCAAGGGAAGGAGGGTCTGTGTTGTAAAATGATTATTGCAGGTTCGTCAAAGAAAGCAGCCGAAGTGCACATGCGTCGAGTAAACATTTGTGCTATTTACAGTTAAGAGAATGGTTTTATACACACAAAGATTCAATAATTAGAATGTTTTCCTCAATAAACACATTTCTGCAAGTTTCTAGTTTACAAATATTGAACATAATTCTTATACACTTCTGTAAACTTAAAATTCTATTAATATGTACCTGTGCAACTCCTCCCAAAACTTCTAAACAATAACTGAGATGTGGATAAATAAGACTATAGTACATAATTTTCATTGCATGTTCATTCACATATCTTTTAGTTATTCTAAAGAAGTACATATATTTACTTATTTTATTACAGACACTTAATGTGTTCAGACCAGGTTAGTTTACTAATTTCAACCCTAATAAGCAGTAAAAAATTCCACCAGACACATTATTTTGGCACCAAACTGATTTTCTTTAATGATGACTTTGGCAGGTTGGCAGGGATCAAGCCACAGTTTCGAAGCATCAGGGTTTTGGTAATTTACCCATTATTCATCACAAGTGACAATTCTCCTGACAAATCTATCATCCATGGGATTACAGATAAGCTGACGTTGAGCCTGTTGAGGGGTCAGTTCATGAGGTACAGATCTACAGATTCTGTATGATTTTCCAAGTGTCTTACTCTGGCAATGTATGGTATCTTTTGATGCACCAAGTTCTACTGAAAGCCTACAGGTACTCTTTTGTGGATTTTCTCACAAAACTTGGCATCTATCGTCAATATTCCATACTTTAGGTCTTCCAGAACATGTTAAATCTGTAGTGTTTTCGTCTCCATTGTTGAAATGTTGGAACTCACTAACACACTTTCTCCTTCCATGTCACATATTCTTTGAGCTGCAGCAGTGGCTTTATAATCTTGTTTCCAGTAGTGCTTTATAAGTTCTTTAAGTTCAAACATTGTTATCTCCATTTTGTGATTGTTTATTAACAACTGAAGGCTGATACATGCTTGCAATGTATGCAACACTAGCCATAGCATTGCCAAACCAATGAAACCCAATAAATTACATTACTTACGAGACAACCTAATGGTATTTGCCAAAGTATTTAATGTGTCATTTCAACATAGAATAGTAGTATCATCAGCATAATTGATTGTACTCAAATTACAATTATTGCTTGTTAGTATATCATTTCCAGAGGGTTCTGTCTTGGGCCCTATTCTATTTATTATATTAAATATATATTATTTATATATCTTATTTTATTATATATAATAATATTGTCAGATGACAATGATATGTTAATTTATGAGCTTTAGTCAATGTCACTTTATTTTCCCTCATTATTATTAGCATCCTTACACTAACTTTAAGTTTTCATTTCTTTTCTCTAACTTTAATTCCTTCTGTTACTTCTGTTCTGTCTTATTAGGAAGTAATTTATTGCACATTTTAGAAAATAGCCAACAAAGATTGTTGGGTGTTAACTTTTAATTGCTAAAAAATCTGATGTGTTGCGCTCACATGACTTTGTCTAACATTCTTACAAACTCTTATAGTAATATCTTCTTTGTGTTAGTTGAGATAAACATTTGTACAAATTATCTTATTGTGTATTATCTTAAACATGACATTTTAATCAAAATCGTTAGCCATTTTCAAGAAAATCAAAATTTTCCATGTAAAGAGTAGTTTAGGGAGGGGCTATTTTCTTCAAAATCTTTGTCGCATCCTTAAAAGACATCAAACTTAAATACCAACTTTTGGTTTTTGAGTTATGCTTTCCATACACACACAGACCTTTTTCTTAAAATGCGTTTTTTTGGATTCAGGTGGTCTCAAAACATATTTCCGGTGAAATCTCAACACCGAACTTTTGGGTGGAATACAATAGAGTATTCAGTAGAGAACGTAAAAAAGAGACACTCTCCAAAAAATGGGCAATTAACTTACTTTTGATTAGAATGATAAGAATTGATTTCACCATAATTATATTTGGTAGTATAAACAAGTTTGTTAAATCGATTAGGATGGCTCAGGTGATAACGTCTTTGGGGAACTCCCACATTCAAATTCTGAGGGCCAACCAATCTGACTGGGTTTTTTTCTGTGAACTCTCTTAGGCAAATACTGCTAATGAAATGGCATAATACCACTATAATACGTAGCCCTGCCTCAAGCCTATCTCCTTCAATCAACACACATTAAAGCATCTACATGGCACTGATAAGACATGGCTCTTTTCAACCCATAAAAATGCAAAAGCCCCTTGCTATTCCAAGAGGAGTAGGAAGAACAATACTATTGCTGAAAATGTGAAATGTCTGTTGTGTTCAAAAGATTTGGTTGAGTTTTACAAGTCAAACATTAAATGAAGTAGGACATCCTTAGCTATTTTAGCTATCATAGTTAGGGCTAGGAAGTTGAGGAGGTATTGTATTCCACCCAAAAATTTGATGTCAATTTTTCAACGGAAATATATATTTTGAGGTCCCCTGAATAAAAAAACGTTTTTAGAAAAAGGTCTGTGTGTGTCAGTCAGCACGCAGCATAAGTTGAAAATGAACATTGGTATTTAAATTTAATGTCTTTCAAGAATGTGACACAAAGATTTTGAAGAAAATTCCTCCCCCTAAACTACGGTTTACATAAAAAATATTTTGAAAATTAATTAAGGAAACCCAAGCTATAAACAGTGAAGCAACAAGATTCTACACTAAGAACAAATTAGAAACCATAAACTTCACTTGCAAGTTCTTGTTGCAACATTACTAAGCTAAGTGAAGTTTTTAGTTTCTAATTTGTTCTTACTTTAGTATTTCGAAAATGTTTATTTTCTCGAAAATAGCACTAACAATTTTGATTAAAATGACATACTTCAGATATTTTTATGACAAATGCAACATGGTTCATTTTCTTTATATGTTAGCTATATAAAGAGAACAGAATTTGAAAGCTTTAAAAGATTTGACTATTGCTCAAAGCCTACTGTATTCCCACATTCCACTTGCACCTACAAGAAAATAAATATGTTAGCTATACAAAGAGAACAGAATTTGAAAGCTTTAAAAGATTTGACTATTGCTCAAAGCCTACTGTATTCCCACATTCCACTTGCACCTACAAGAAAATAATAAAATAAGATAATTTGTACAACTGTATCTCTATTAACATGGCGAATAAGTTTGTAAGAATATTTGGTACAAGAGTAGAGAAAGTGGCGAAGCTGAAGGGGTGTCTGAGAGTCTCAGGTTACCCAAACTAAATACAGATAAATTGTATGGTAATGTTGGATGTAAAAAGCAAGAGAAAATAGGAAAATGATTTGTAAGGGCAACCACACTATCTTTTGTTTCTACTCTCCCCTAACTCACAGCTGCCAACATCACAGCATAGCCCAGGGTTGGAGGCCCTTATCTGCCAAGCATACTTAAAAGGATTGAGGACCTTAACCCTTTAATGGATAAACTATATTCAGACATATTCAAGCTGTTCTCGGGCTTCGAGCCAGGTGAAGTGATGAAGAGCCATCGACGTTTCGGGAGCGTACAACCTTGGTAGCCATTCATCATCCTGATGATGGGAGAGATGTACGCTCCCGAAACGTCGATGGCTCTTCATCACTTCACCTGGCTCGAAGCCCGAGAACAGCTTGAATATGTTCGTCGCCAGGAAAGCTTCAGTTCTTATTTTATATTCAGACATGTTGGATTGATTATAAATAGTTTTTATGGCTAAGGAAATGTATAAAGTCGTGGCAAGAGTTTTGAAAGTGAATGATAACCCAAAAGTGATAAAGATTTGCTTATAACTTTGTGCCAGAGTTCAGTGAGAACATAGGATTCCACTAAACTTTTATCTTATTTATTTATGCCAACAAACTTTCTGCTGGTGTTTCTAAATGCGCAAGCCGTGTGTGCGCAATGTTTGAGAGCTAGAAGTGGAACCAAAAGATTCAGCAGGTCTGTGGTTCAGATCCCAGCTGTGGCATTGAATTTTTACTTTCTCTACTGGTAAGCAGTAGATGTCGAGGTTTCAACGGAAATATGTTTTGGGACCCCCTGAATCCAAACAAAACATTTTTAGAAAAAGGTTTGTGTGTGTGTGTGTGTATTTCTGTCAGTCACTCTGTGGACAGCATAATTCAAAACCGACAAGTAGGTTAAAAACCAAAGTTAGTATTTAAGTTTAATGTCTTTCAAGGATGCAACACAAAAATTTTGAAGAAAATAGCCCCACCCTAAACTACCCTTTACATGGAAATTTTTTTTAAAATTTTTATTTTCTTGAAAATGGCTTTAATGATTTTGATTAAAATGTCATATGTTTGAGATATTTTTATTACAAATGTAATGTATATCTTGAATTTTCTGGCTATAGCCTGTGTAGTCGTATTTACTCTGGGCGACCTTTGCATAACCGGTAAACTTAGAGACAGACCAAATCATACAATACAAAAAATGTAGATCTTGCAAAAATTTATGTCTAAATAAATTTTCTTGTAGGGGAACCATTTCGGAGATGTTTGTGGGTTTCGGAAAACAAAACTTTCGTGAAATGGAACATCATTGTTCATTTTTTTATATGTTAAGCGTGCAAAGAGAACGGAATCTTAAAGCTTTAAAAGATTTGACTATCGCACAAAGCCTACTGTATTCTAATATTCCCCTTGTACCTACAAGGAAATAAGCAATGAGATAATTTGGACAAATGCTCATCTCAACTAACACGAAGAAGATAGCAGTATAAGAGTTTGTCAGAATGGTTAGTAGAAGCGTAGAGAAAGTCATGTGAGTTCAACACATCAGATTTTTCAGTTCTGATTCTACCTATCAAATTTTTATTTTACATAAATGAACTTGAAACAATGAACAATTGCATGTCGGAATAGCATTATCAATGTCAGTGTCCTGATTTACCATAGTATAGTGTTCATTATGGTGAAGTGGAATGAAATTTAGTAAAACAAGGTGTAATACACAAAACGACTGGACAAGAAGAGCACATCATCTTTGTTTTTGCTACATAAGCGACATCTTCATTTTGTTTCACCCTTTACCGACAAATGATTCTGAAGACAAATTTCATCCGAAAGCTGTTACACTTCTCTTTGGTGTATGGAACATAACTGGGTTTCCTCTTTGCTTCCTGCTTGAGAAGCCTAGCCAAGTGCACCAAGAACATCAGTTGATCTGCTTCAGAATTCTGCAGCTTCCACAGCGTATAGGCAACTGCCAATTCAAATATTGATGACCTATTGCATACCATTCTCTAAGTTGATCAAATCAATCGACTCCCCCCATTATTTTGTTGTATTCTACCACAGCAATTGGACAAAATATCTCAGATTTGCTACCATCCCTGTTTCTTCTGTGCATGGCGATTACTTCTTGCTCCTTAGAGTGCAGCTCTTTCATTAGTTGATATGTAATGAAGTACAGCTAGTCTAAAACCTCCTGACATTCCCCCACTCCCAAATCAAAGATGCGTAATAGCATAGAGCAGTCCGCTTGCATAAAAGAGAAGTGGGGGTCAGTCTTCCAGCTGCAGTGAGAGTGAAAAGTCCATGCGTTGTATATATGATAACCTTCTAGTCACTTGCTCCCCCACCACTTCTCCGCATATCTCCTCACTCACTCATACGGAGTGTTGCGCTCTTTTGGACAAACTATCATTATCAAATGCCACTAGTGTTGGAGCCATATTTACTGCATTCGCACAACATTTTCACCCAATAAAATGAACTGGTGTCGTTACTGTCCTTCTTTCCTTTAAAAATGTCAAAGTTCAAAATGTAACCTGGAATGAGCTTGGACCCTCACTTGACTAGTTTCATTGGCATGTACTTCAATGTTGACTGTCCTTTGAAAGCCACCAACATTCATCCACTGTCAAAAATGATGAAAGAATATATACTTCATGTACCATCTTGGTCAAAGCATTGATTAGAGGCTGAAGTTTGTACAGTTTGTCACATCTTGGTTTTCCCTTTTCAATAAAAAGAGAACTGTCGTTGCAATGAAGATTTGTAATGAAAAATTGATTCTGCAGGCATGCCAAAGATAGGATCACTACTCCAATAATTCTCAATCCGTGGAAGTTGATGTATGCCCATCAAAATAAGCATTCACACAAATGCCTTCAATTCAGGAACAGTAATATATAATTTGAGTTCTCTTAGTTACTTTCTTTCCTGCTTTCACAACAGTGCACTCCTGTTTGGCATATAAATTGGTTTAGTCACAAGCGGCATCAGGTCTTCAGGAAACAAAATTTCAAAATAAACCAACTCCTCAGACCTTGAGAAATTGGCACTAATTTCTGGATTCCTATCAAAATAGTTCATAGGTGTAAAATGAAAATTGACCAATTAAAGTGACTTCATAAATAAAAGACAACAGTAGCAAGTAAACGTATCTCAAACGACCCTCAGAATTTAATTTAAAAGGCGAGTTAAATAATAACACTGAACAACACTTACAACATATTTCTCCGGGACGCGTTTCGAAGGTAACTTTCCTCAGAATGCTTTACTTGGGACTAGAAACAGCACGTCTGCACACATTGACTAAAGTAGCAGAAATTCTACCTTCACTATGCCAGCAGACCTATGTTCTGTGTTGTTCCGAAAACAGTTAACACACTTCCTGTCAGATGGCAGCACACTAGAGAAATGGGAATTGAACTAGGAACACATAGTAATAGGTGGGACCCTGAGTCCCCACTACAGATTATACAAAATATATGGTTCCCACTGATCATGAAAGGGTTAAACCACGAAATGAAGCCAAGGGAGGTCTTTTAGAAGTAGAAGAGTGAAGCTGGCCGTAGCTGCATAGCGACGATAGAATGTACGTAAGTTCAGAATATGTGATCATATACAGCACATATAAAGTCGCACTAAGCAGCTAGGTGCTGTGCAGATAAACATACGGTACAGGAGAACCTGTACGACCTGTTCTGGAATGCTGGCATCGCAACAACGTTACCAGCGACAGTTCACCACGAGAACAATAGCCTCTGTGACCACTTCAACATTCAGCTGGAGAAAGTAGTCACCTACATAAATGACTCACACATACACAAGGTCCATAAGTCGCTAGAAGAGATTCTACCAGGACACACAACAGCACTGGAGACTAGACTCAGCCATACTGAGGACACTTTGACACTCCCCAAATTTCCCCTTCCTCCTACAGTTCCACACATGTTCTCCCCAAATTACAGGTCAGTGTCAGGGCATCTGCCATGATACTTGGCCTGAAGCCAATAATCCATATTAAAATGCACCCACAATCTGGTTTGCTTCAGCGGTACCAAACATCACACCACCCATGTTTAAATAAATTCAGAAAAACTTTAGTATAGCTAAAAAAAAATCGGCACCACAAGCATGCAAGAATTAAAATGTAGTAGACGCGGCACGGGAGAACTGTAAATAGTGTACAAAGTGAAATGCAAATAGTTGAGTGCGTGAGCTGTGCGCATATTTTTGGTATGCCCAGTGAAAGTGTGTGTGTGTGTGTATGTATTATAAACGTGTATGTATATGAATATATAAGACAACGAAACAAAACTTAAGACAGATAAACAATATCTACAACGAAAAACTGTTCTTGGTGACTAAAGTTGGTCACCATATGTGTTTTTTCAAACAAGAAAACTAAATAATGCTAAAAATAAGTCCATCCTAAATTGTAACCTGTAAGCGGACCTAATGTACTGGCACCAGGCAAAAGCTTGTTAGTAAAGAAAACTGAATTTTCACGACATAGAATGGGCCTTTGGTCGTGTGTGGCATGCTGGTCTACTCATAAAGCTCATATCACCAGAATTTGCGGACTCCATGACAGTCATAATAAAAGACTATTTGTCAAACTGATCGTTCCGCATGGCAGTCGAAACCGTAACATCGACACGACAGCCAACCCTCTTTAACGTTTACATCAATGACATTCCAGAAACAATAAGAGTAGACAGATATCTGTATGCAGATGACACAGCTAGTCACACAATCGACCATGCCCAGGGTTATACGTAGATACCAGGCTCCAAAATGCTCTAAATGACTTACAGCCATGGGTCACGAAAAGGCACATTAAAGTAAATGCCAGAAAAAGCCAAGCAATAGTATTCACAACCGAATCCAACACCGACGTGGTAAACATGGCCTTCAGCCACTAACACTTGGACAAGAGCCAATTCAATGGAACAGCACCATCAATTACTTAGGTACAACGATGTGGAAGCAACATATTGACACCGTAAGAGCCAAAGCAAATGCCCAACTTAATAAATTAACCCTATTATAAACACAAACAGTACTCTGAAGCTAGAGATGGGAACAAAACTTTACAAGATACTAATCCGGCCCATCCTAACGTATGCTACCCCCGGACACGCAGCCAAAACACATGAGAAGACTACACATGATGCAAAATAGAGTACTCCGTATAATCGCAAGACTACCTGAAGTGGCTCCAGTGCTCCATTTACACAAGGAGCTAAAAATGCATTCCATTGAACAATTCATCAAAAGGTTCAGTTTTATCATACTCGAGTTAAAGAGTAAAAATCACAATGAACTAATCCAAGCACTAGGACAATATGACATAACATATGACAAACTTGCAAGGTCACTGTGTCTATTTGAGAGAACCATTGGCCTCGGGGAGCCAGCTGTTGACATGCAATGATGCCGACGTTATTCTCATGTGAACTGTGCAACATTAACACAGACACACACACCTTAGTTAGGCAGTAACCCTCAAGTCCTTACTTATAAGGCAGTCACAGGTGGAAGAGAGCCCCTCGGAGTGACACTGGCTCACACCTGCATTTCAGGCAGACTGCCTGGACCTGCAGGGCATCAACACTCGCACAGGCTTGAGATGCAGCGCTACAACGCCAAGCAACTTCGACAAGATTACACCCTGAATCCCAACTATACTTTCCAGGACTCTGCTAGAGGGCAAGCTGGCCTAGTAGTTCAGTCTTCTGAGCATCTGCAAGCTAGACAAGAGTTTCCAGGCTGGATTTCCAGCTAAGGGCTGGGAAGTATTTTCTAGCCAACATTATTCCAATCCTTCACAGAGTCTGCAAGTATGAATAGAGCATAAAATGTGTGTGTGTGTGTGTGTGATCTAATTTATAAGACCCAAAGAAAAACCAGAAATCATTGTGCAAGTTAACATCATTTCCAAAGATACTTAAAATGCTGCAGTTAAACATGGAGGAGAAAGAACAACCTGAGTGCAATTTAATTGACTATCTCACAATAAAATGTTTAGTTTCTCTACTATTGTATTTGACCCAAAATTTTGATGAGATTTTACCAGAAATATGTTTTGAAGCCCCCCCACCCAAATCCAAAAAAAGCCTTTTTAGAAAAGCTTTGTGTGTGTCTGTGAACAGCATTACTCAAAAACGAAAAATAATTTAAAAACCAAAGTTGCTATTCAAAATTCTCAAGAATGTGACACGAAGATTTTGAAAATTCCTCCACCCTAAACTACCCTTCACATGGAAAATTTTTTGAAACTTTTGATTTTCTCAATAATGACTTACAATTTTGATTGAAATGTAATTTAAGGTATTTTTATGAGAAACAATGCATGTTTTGAATTTTCTGGCTATAGCCCATGTAGTCCTGTTTATTCTTGATGACTTTAGCATAACTGGTAAACCGTAAGAGATAGAACAAATCTTACTAAACAAAAATGTATATCTCGTTAAAACACATAAGTTTATGAGAGGTAGAACTGGAACTTAAAAATTCAATGCCACAACCGCGATTTGAACCACAGACCTTCCGCTTACCGGGCGGATGGTCTACCACTGAGCTATTGTGACAAACAGTAAGTTTGTTGGCATAAATAAATAATAACATAAGTTTATGTCTAAATGCATATTTTTGATTACATTTGTAATCTTTTACTCCCGGGTCTCCGTCTAGGGGATATGTGAATGGCGACCACAAGGTACCCAAGCTGAGCAGAACATTACTTCCACTTACTGGTGTTTTGCTCCTCATTGTAACTTTTCTATCTGACCTTACCTTGGTCATCTCTTGTTCTCTTCCAACCCCGATGCTATTAGGGTTCCCGAGGGCTAGGGAGTCTTTATTTTTCCAATCTCTCCATTTCTCTATAAAATCTTAACCCCTAACATGCCGACCTGTCATGGCATGTAATACGTACTCTGACTGGTAATCAGAGGATATGGTCGGTGAATTTATTTGATAATTCTCCCGGTCAGGTCGGTGAGACCCGTAAACCAACGACAGGTGTGGTCCTCCAGACATTCTAGGGTTTTTGAGAGAGCGATGTGACCGCCAAAACATAAAAATATGGTGCTCTCTTAAAAGCGGTTACTATACTGCTATTGCTCTATGAGTGAAAAATGTTGTAGAGCAAGAGGATTAATGACTTCATTGTCAGAAATCCAGCATTAGCTAACAACAACATATTTTTGTAGAGTGGACCATTTCAGAGATATTCCTCGTTATTTGTGTGAGTTTTACGGTACTAAAGCTTTTCTCAAATGGAAGGTCTTTTTTTTTTATTTCTTGGCCATGCAAATAGGATAGAAATCCAAAGCTTTAAAAATTTGACTATTGCTCAAAGCCTACTGTATTCCCATATTTCTTTTGCACCTATAACAAGAGCTTCTGCAAATGTTTATTTGGACTAACATGAAGAAAGAGGAATAGCAGTTTGTAGGAATAGTTAGTACAAGGGTAGAGAAAGTCATGTGAGTGCATAACTTCAGTAGTGAAGCTGAAGGGGTGTCTGAGAGTCTCAGGTTACCCAAACTAAATACAGATAAATTATATGGTACATATACTCTGTTCATCTAGGGATTAGAGGAGACGTAAGCAAAGCCATGTGCGTTTTGGCCACAGTGCGCCCTCTTGACGCTTTCGCCGTATAAATAGTCCCTTGAAGAAATACTGTTACTAAGGTCTGAAATTTCATTTAACGTTTTCTAAAGCATGAACTAAGTGTACTAAGCATAGTTAAAGTGTAAGAATACGCAGTTAAGTGAATCTGTAACCAGCCTAATTTATTCTGCGCGCATTATTCAGTATGAAAGTAACATGGCAGAACAAGTGAGTGTTATGAAACATAAGCGCGGCAAACCGTTGCGAAGTGGTGAAAAGACAATATTGAACGAGTTTAACAAGTTCTGCGAGAAATATCCTGAACTTGCTATCGAATACGTCATGAAATTAACATCCGAGTTTACCGTGTGTCAGTTGCAAGTATTTACAGCACACGCAAAGAAAAATCGTCAGTTGGTGAAGATCCCGGCTATAAGCTTCCACGTACCAGATAAACGGTGGATGTAGTTTGCGACGAATTTGTGAGTGTGAGATCTGCAATCCGTCGAAAAGTTCACCAGTTCTTTGTTAACAATGAACCCCCACCTTAAACAAAGTGCTGTTGGCAGTTAACTCTGATCACGATCTTCCAGATTTAAAACGAACTTCCCTCCGAAATCTACTTCTGGAGATTGGTTTCGAGATTGTGAGCAGGAAATGAAAAAGTGTTATTGTGGACAGAGATGACATAAGTAGCAGTTAATTTCCATGTACATGTTATTTGGATCAAGTAAATATATCCTTTTAGTAGTGTAAAATGCATATTATACCCACGTGTAGCCGTAACCGTTTTGCATCATTGTGAAAGCACGTGGCCGCGGAGTGATACAAACCAGTGCTTTGTTTACATCCCCTCTAATCTCTAGATGAACAGAGTATATTGGATGTTGTTTGCTAATGCTGGATTTCTGACAATGAAGTCATTAATCCTCTTGCTCTCCAATATTTTTCACTGATGGATGGGAAGGGCACTAGAAGTGGCCGGGCATATTTAAAGGTGGTGATTTTCGTCACCAATGGAAAATCCTGCTAAGTGTGAAATGCAAAGTGCCATTCCTTTTCTGAATGCTTAAAATGTTAAGCCTATTGACATTTATAGGCAAATAAAGAATGTTTATGGTAAAGGTGCAATTAGCGAGTCATCAGGGAGGAAATGGTGCATTGTTCAATAAAGGACCAGCGTGCATGATGAAGATCGGAGTGCGAGGCCATCACTTGTGGTAGAAGAACTGAAGAAAAATGTTGATGACACAATTCAGGTAAACCATTGTTTCATTTTGAGCACATTACATGAATTGTTTCCACAAATTTCACATTTGCTGCTTCATGAAATAATGACAGTGCACCTTGGTTACAAGAAAAAGTGCTCGGTGAATGCCAAAAATCTTGAATGGTTGCCACAAGGCAAATCACATGAGAGCGCAGCCCTTGAAGTTTTGATACAATATGACAAAGAGGGTGATGATTTGCTTGACCGCATTGTTACTGGAGATGAAACCTGGGTTTTGTACAAAACCCAAAAAACAAGCGGCAGACAATGGAATGGCATCATATAAATTGGCCCACAAAATCCAAGAAGGAAAAACCAAATTTGAACACCCGGAAAGTCATGGTAACAGTTTTTTGGGACCGAAAGGGTTTAAATCACGTCGAGTTCATGCCAAGAAGAGCAACAATAAACTCAGAAGCCTATTGTGAAACTCTTCAACATGCAATTCAAAACAAGCAATGTCAAATGCTGTCAGCAAAAGTGTTTTTGATCCATAACAATGCCCAGTCTCATGCATCAGAATGAACATAGCAGGAATTTTAATACCTAAAATGGGAAATTTTTGGTCATCCCACTTACAGCTCTGACTTGACACCAAGTGATTATCACTTATTCCCAAAACATAAAGAATTTTTGGATGGAAGACAGTTTGCAAGTGATGAGGAACTCAAGCAAGCAGCGACAGCTTGGCTTAAATCTTTGGCAGCAAATGAGTACAACAGTGGTATTGACAAACTGGTCCCACGTTACAACAAATGTCTTGACAAGTATAGTGATTAGATAGAAAAGTAGTGTAAAGCCCTGTAAGTTTAAAAATAAAGTTTGGGCTGATATCTTTTGTTTTGATTCAACCATGCTCAATCGTTCCTTACTTTCTGTATAACCCTCGTACTTCCGATTTCTCTAGTATACCAATGCCAATCCATTATTAATAGCTCATGTTAAAGTTGTTTGTTGTTCTGTTAATTTCTACCAGCTTTTTGCTGTTCTTTGTAGTTTTTTATTTTTATTTTTTCTTTACCTGATCACCCTCTCCTTATGTAAGACTTACAAGCCAGTGCCTGGTATGAAGACGTCAGGGAGCACAAGAACCTATGGACAGGACAGGACAGGACAGTTGGAAGCAGGTGGTCAGCCAAGCACCAGATATGATAGTGAGGAAGAGAATGTTATGAAATGCAGACAAAATTGATGATTGGAAAGGTGATAATGGAACAATTGGTGAAATGAGTGGTGGGGTAAACCGGAGAAAACCTGCCCTAACCCCACTTCATCCACCACGAATACCATATGCGGGTCCCTGGGATCGAACCCGGGCCACCTAGATAGTAGGGGAATGCTCTAATACTCAGCCACGACGCTGCCTGTTCTTTGTACTTTTTGAAGCAATAATCAGTTTTAACTTGCATATAAACAGTAAATGATATAGATGAACCAAAAGTCAAGGAATCTGAAGGAATTGGGAGCTGTGGTCAGGATGGACATTTGCTAAAACTTCTTCCAGTTTAATTTACCCAACTTCTGACAAAGAGAACTCTAGCAACTGTTTCATGTCATGGCTACCTTGAATAATTTCATCAGAGAACAACCTAATATGCACCAAATGGATCTAATATGCTATGCCCATGAATGAGAATGAGAAACTGATCAAATCTTCTTTCCCATACTGGGGACCTGGAAAAACTTCCTGTTACTTGTGAAGCATTATGAAACGTGTATTTTAACTTTGTCGTTCTCGGTTATTGTGAACAGCCTTGAGTCTCCAAATCTCTACGTAAAGGACAAAAAGATGATTATATAGCAAACTTGAATATCAAGTTCATCATCTTCGAAGGCTGCAACATGAAGATATTCAAGAAAATTCTCCTACCCCAAACTACTCTTTTTATTTTCCTTTCATAGAAGTTTGAAAACAGTGTTGTTGTAATTAATTTAATTTAAAAGGTGAGTTAATAACACTGAACAACACTTACAACATATTTTTCCAGGACGCGTTTCGAAGGTTAACTTTCCTCCATTATCAACCGGACAATAACTGGGTTTCCATGGTGTTTCATGGTGCAGATGGTGATGCTTCTTCTGGTGGCGGTTCAATGAACTTACTGAAAATTTCTCTCTGAGGAATGTCGAAATTAAATACTTGGTTTCTATTTTTTAAAATAAAGATTTGTTCCCATGTGGACAGTTCTTGTTTTCCGGTTATGTGTTTGAGAAGTTTCGGTTCTAGCTTTATGTCATGATTTTTTGCCCAAAAGTGAAATGCAACCGCTGATTTTTCTAATTGTTTACTCTTAATGTTTCTAACGCGTTCCTTGGATCTAATTTCCAAATTTCTTTTGGTTTTTCCTATATATATTTCATTACAATCACTGCATTCAATTTGGTATATGCCAGATTTTTTGTTAGGTGGAATAGCATCTTTGATGTTTGAAAGTAGTAGGCTTTTTATGGAGTAATGGTTTACTGGTGCTAGCTGAATGTTGTATTCCTTGAACACCTTTTTAAGTTTATCAAAGGCCCATGGATGATATGTGAATTTTTTGAATATCATTTTTGTTTTTGCTACTGTGAGAGTTGTAGTTTCTTTTAATAATTTTTTCTTTTCTGCTTGTTTTACCTTTTTATCTACTAATTCTTTGGGAAAGCCATTTTTTGTGATATTTCAATTATTTTGTAATATTCTGTTTTATATTCTTCTGCTGAAAGAGGGATGTTCACCAATCTATGTGTTAAACTATTGAAAATTGCTTGTTTGTGGCTTCTTGGATTGTAACTATTAGCTTTCATGTAGTTGTCTGTCTGCGTTGGTTTTCTGTGAATACCGAAATTTATTCTATCCTTGTTTTTGATTAATTTTAGATCTAAAAATGGTAATTTATTATCTTTTTCTACTTCCACTGTGAAATTTATACTTTTGTCCTGTATGTTCAGAAGTTTTAATGCGTCACTGATGTGTCTTTCTGGAACTATTGCAAATATGTCATCCACATATCGCTGCCAGAGTTTGAACATCCACGGGAAACCTTTTGTGATCCTTATTTCCAATGAACCCATGTAAATATCTGCTAAGAATGGCGAGAGAGGGTTGACCATTGCTAAACCTGAAGTTTGACGGAAATACTTTGTTTGGAACTGGAAGAAATTTTGTTCTGTGCATAATTTTGTGAGTTCTATGTATTCTGCAATTTCTGACAATGACATTCCAAGTGATTTGAGCCAATTTTTGATCAGTGATGGGAGCTTTTCTATTGGTATACTGGGAAATAGTGACTTTACGTCAAAGGAGACAAGGGTGTCCTCTTCTGTTAAATTAACATCACCATCTGCACCATGAAACCATGGAAACCCAGTTATTGTCCGGTTGATAATGGAGGAAAGTTAACCTACGAAACGCGTCCCGGAAAAATATATTGTAAGTGTTGTTCAGTGTTATTAATTAACTCACCTTTTAAATTAAATTACTCTTTTTATGTTTACACTTTCTTTAATGGGAAAATGATTCACAAGGGCAAACACACTACTTTGTGTTTCTACTCTCCCCTAACTCACAGCTGCCAAGATGACTAACAAACATGTAACATACATATCAAATAATCCTTTATAAGTGTCGTTCAGGGGTCCTGAGGAGTGCATTGCCTTCATGTTACATAAATTGTTATTGAAAAGCAGCCTTACCTTGTCCAAAGGGCAGTAAGTCTCTCCACACACTGGACCTCAGGATCTGTAGAGTTGAAGAAGGAAATAACACAGATGTGTAGAAAAGACATATCAGGTCATGGTGATCCACAGCTGAAACAGTCATTTTTATCATCTTAAAAAATGGTCATAAACATTTGTTTAATACATATTGCAGAAGCCACCACTTTCACATTAGCAAACATAAGTGAGATTTATATTCAGTAAACTTTATCAGTAATTGATTTAGTAAAATGAAGGAGAAATAAATGAGTTGAGGCTCTTACATTCATTTATGTACATGATTTTTGTGACAGGAATAACCATTGGAATTAGAATATACCTACGCCATAGAATTATGGGGTAGTAAATTTCAATAAAAATTTTTCACTACAAAAAAGGGCTGTTAAGTATGTTGCTAATCTTGCAAGCAATGAATCTTGTAGGCACTCCTTCAGACAGTTAAAGTTTCTAACACTTCCCAGTCTTTACATATATAAAACCATCCTGTACTTAAAAAAGTTCAAAACACAAATGTCAGTTAATGCTGATATTCATAATTCCAATACAAGAAATAAGAATGATTTTTACATTAAGGGTCACAGACTTCGTCTTTATGAGAGGATGCCTAGTTTTATGGTGGTAAAATTCTATACTGCTTTACCAGCAGAAATTAAACTTGTAAAAAACATTGTAAATTTAAAAAAGCTATGCATAATTTTCTGATAGATAGAGCCTATTATACTATTGAAGAGTATTTATTGTAAATAATTGTTTGATTGTTCCACTTTATTTGTGTTTTAAGCTGTAACACAATCCAATGTATATATTACTGACATGAGTAAATTGTGAATCTCACTGTATTGAATTGCAATAAATTCTATTCTATTAAGCCATCGTTTTTGGTCTCCCCTTTACCTCTCCTTTCTTTCTCCTCTCCCATGCCACTCTCTGACTATCTCTCACTCCCTCTCCCTCTCATACAACAGGAAACCTTAAATTGACATATCTGCCACAATATATTTCTTCTGATTAGGCTATAAACAAAGTCACAGGGTTTTCCTTGTCTAAATGCACTGTTATCACAGCTTTTTCAAGTTCAGACTCACATGGCCATGTGAACAATTCCAAGAGTAAGCTTAGAGTTCTAGAAGTATAGTTAGAAGAGCTCTAATCCGTCACCATATGAACAATTAGTTAGAGATCACTAATGACACTTCAGAGCAGCCAGTTCCCATTCTACTTGCAAGTATGCAGCAACAGTGCTATGAGCGTAACTGGAGGGGTGCGTGATAGCCAATATGTCACTGGTCGAAGGTCATAGCACAAGTCTTTGTGCTTCCTGCCTATCCTGAGATTGTGTTATTTCTCATATGTTACTACATCAAGCAGAGGAGGACTTGGATGTTTGATGGAAAAACATTTGTGTTTACCAAAAGGAAAGTACTCCCATGGTGTCTTTCTTGTATGTCAAAAGGTGTTGAATTCAATGAGAAAATGTAATATACAACGTTTCATTCAGCCATGATGACAGCTTGGCCCAGTGCCAACTTGTATTGCATTCAGCAGGTAGACTCATTTCTCACTGGTGCACACCCAAACAGAAAGAGCCTGCTTTAGAGAATCTTAACTATAATTATGAGGGTAAAACTGTAGGAGAGCGTCGTCACGTGGTTCACTGACAGTTCTATTATGTCACTGACCTACAACGGAAGAAGATGGCGCTGCAAGGCAGAAATATCTGTTGCCAACTTAACATTGTACAACTCGCTAAAACCACCAACCACGCATCATAAAATGCCAAAACAATGTACTATTATTTATTAATATTGTTGTTGTTGTTAATACTGCGTAATCTGTAATAACATTACTGTATTACACAACCTCAATATTATTAATTACTTCATTATTATTGTTGCACTATTGCGTAATACTGCGTAATATGTAATAAAATTGTTGTATTATACAACCTCGACATTATTATTGTTGTTGTTGTTAGTACTGCGTAATCTGTGATAAAATTACCGTATTATACAATCTCAAATAAGGATTGTTGTACCTTTGATAAGTGTAGTCATCTGTGAAAATGCGCAACAAGTTCAAGTTTATTATTTATTTATGCCAACAAACTTACTATTGGTATTTTTAAACACAAACCGTGTGTGGGCAATGTTTGAGAGGTAGTACTAGAACTTAATAATTCAATACCACAGCTGGGATTTGAACGACAGACCCTCCACTTACTAGGCGGGTGCTCTGAGAGCATCCCTTCTCGATTTACCACCTTCTCTTGTGCCTGTTGTGGTAATTTTCATTTTTATATGCTTCGATGAGCCACAATCTCTTCCTCAGTCCAATTTTTCATTTTCAAACGTATGTAGAATACAGATTAAAACCACAACCGCACCGCACAAGAACTTAAGTCACATCACTTAATCACAAAACAATAACTCTAAATAACAACAACAAATAACGTTAACAAGTTGGTTGGCAATATTCACATACATCCGCTGATTTCAATTTTCCAGCGTTGGCAATACATACGTCACCAACAAGTTAAAGGAAATGAACCTCATAACAACAATGCTTCAGTCACAAACAACTGCCTATCGCCCACGTGAGGACGGGCTCCTACAGGATAATCATTATCAGATTATAAGCATGCATAACTTTACTTACCAAAAGTTATATAAGTGCCAGGTTTGTATATGTTGCTGTAACATCCTTAGTGTGCATTCCTCTTGTTCTTGTGTTTGCTTGTATATAAACCAGGATGTGACCATTGGGTGACGAAATGTCTTTCACATTAACAAAAAACATATTGCACTAACATATAACTGAATCACAAGGGTATACTTTTTGTTTCCTTAACAAAAGCTGCAGATGATGCTCACAGATGTTTATCTTCCTCCTGTTACACAGTGGGTTGCATTCTGCATTACACGTGCAATATACTCTATCTGATCACAAACTGATAGCTGATACTGACCTAAATGACTTGCCAGATTTTCAAACTCAGTCCAATCATTATTGAGTTTTCCTTCACCTAACCATTTGAAAGACTGTTGTGTGACTACATTTAATTCGAACAGCACAAGAAAATACACAAGCACCACTCAGTGCTAAATCATACACAGTCACTTTTCACTTGCTCTACTACCAACATAACAGTGGTAAACTTCAGGAGTGAAAACGTAAAAATTAATAAACGTTTGCTGTCCACTACAACACTGCTGTTATACACACACCTTTATAAAACACTTAAACTTCTAAAGAAATTGACAGTTTGAAACCTAAAATGTGCTCAGGCACTGCCATAAAATCACTTTGATGCATCAACAGTAAGTAGTTTTGTGGACGATTGTGAAACTACTGCCGGCGCATGCGCAGAAAGTAAGTTCGGACTTTGAATCTGGCTGGCAAGTGGAAAGTGAGCGTTTCTAAACATGAGCCGTGAACACCATTTTTAAAAATTCCCAAATGACAAAATCTTATTGTTTTCACATCATTCTATGAAAGTTGCTTCTTCCTGAAGTCTTTCACCAGGATCATTTCGAAATTGACGCGTATGCTGTGCTTAAATATTTACGGTGGTTTTCAAAGCTAGTTGGTGTGCATCTTCTTTGAGCCGTTACGTTATAATTTGACTTACAGCCACATACAGAACAGCTATACGGCTCTGAAACAACAGAAATAGGTCACCTGACAAAAACAGCTAATTTGAAATCTCAAAAAGTTATATTTGCATACCACAGACGAATTTTCTGAATCGTCCACTTCGTTGAATATATAATTACGCTAAATAATGATTACATTTTACATAATATGCAATGTACACAATCCTAAATAACAAATTACCATATACGGAGCATATCGGCTTACCTTATTTCATCGAAACTACAGTAACCAATCCGAAAACCATGCGTGACCATGCCACAGCTCCGACGGCCATGTTTTCCAGCAAGTCACGTAACTCAATCACTTCGGCCTTCGGCTTTCTTCGCCGCAGGCACGGGCAGGGTTGCCAATGCTTAAAAGTAAAATTATCGTTCATCATAAACCAAATGCTACAAGAATAAATGTATCAGCATAACACTTATGAAAATGTAATAATATTGATGTTTATGGCATCCACTTACAAGATTGATGACCTCAAGTAGCATTACAACTTTAGTACTTGTTATTCTCGCACTATTTATTTGAAAGATCATCTTCCTCAACTGTTGCAGCATTATACAAATTTGTTGTTGATATAAACTAACATCTCGGTGGCTTGCAGATTTTCGGACCCACCACATTCTTTCATAAGCTGAGACGACCGAATAAGTGCATTTACCGTATCTAACGCCAATCTGTTTCTAATTTTAGTTTTTATTAAACCTAGTTTGGAAAAAAACTCTTTCACAAGAACTGTTTCTGTGGGACAATGAAATTACTGATAATGCAAACTCTGCCAGTTCTTTGAAATCAGTACTTCCACCAAGGTGATGTGTGTTTAACAGCACTCCAGAAACTGCCAGGTTCAGGCATGTTCTTTATTTCATACGGAATGTCACTTATTCCAAGTTTTCTCCATTGATAGTTTTCTGAACAGTGCCTTCTTCGTTGAGATTACCAGATCTGAGCACATTGTCAACAAGAGGATAAAGGATAGAAGGATTAGTAAGATATGAAATTGTTGCCTTAGAGGGGGGAGAAAGGCCATGAGGGCAAAAGTGATGTCGCTTTTTGTAATTAATTTCATTTCGCTGGTATGAAAAACCGGTGAAAATATTTCGCCGGTATCGTTATCGTACACCCCCATAATTATCGTACGGGTTGATAACCCTGGGCAGGGGTGTTATGGGTAAAGTTAGCAGTGTTGCCAACCCGTGGGATTTGTCCCATATTGTGGGACGTTTTGAGAAATAATTTTCAGGAAGGGACAAAGGGACATTTTTGAAAAAACTGAGATTAATATGGGACATTTAATAATTGGTGCCTCTAATAATAATATAGTGTAGTAATGGTTATGGTACATTCAACAGCAAAGATAAACGTTTCACACGATACACGCAAATTGGCATTTGCGCAACCAGCAAGCAGCATTCTCACTATGACCACAGCAGGTGTGCTCGGACAACAATAATAGCAGTGAACTATTACCTATAGTGTGATTACAGCACGTGTTTGGGGAGTAATGTTTCCATAAAATGAAACTGCATCTACTGATAGGAGGAGCAAGCACTTCAGTAACATAAGTCCTTATTCTACATTATAGATACCTAACCTAGTATTGCAAGGATGCTAGTAAATATGGTAGTTGCACATCCTAAACTCCACTACTAATTCACGGCCTTGCATGTTTTATTTATTTATTATTTTTATTAACGCTAGGAATCACGTGTTTTTCTTAACGTGGGACACTTTATACAGAAAAGGGACGTTCTTAGTCCTCGCTTGGGACTTTTGAGCTTCAGAGGTTGGAATCACTGAGAGTTAGGTGTTTGGCTATTAGGTCAAGCCGGGTCAAGCTCCGTTCTCTCTCTTGGTGCGCAATTACCGCACAGATTATACATACGGAATTATTGTCACTGTGGTGAGAAGGAAGTTTGACCCAATAGCCGAACCCTACAAACTATATTACTGCTAAAGTTTCCAAAGTTGTATATTTAATCAGCAATCTGAAAAGCCACGTACCAGACACATATGGGTCAATCCACGTCAAATCGAACACCCGTAAAACACGACTTTTTCGTAGGAGGTTCAAATTTTTTTTATGAATAATAGGCATCAAATAAGGAGACCCGTATTTTTTTATTTCCGTATTTTTAAACTACTTGCTTAGTTATGGCTATTAGAAATTAAGCAATTTCTGCGCTCACCGTGATATAAAATCACTTGTTCGTCTAAGGCCATATAGAGTTGAGAGTTGGGGTTTGGCGCACTGGAAAGGTTAAATACAACACTTTTAACAACTTTCGCTCAATCATTATCACCCATAAATTTTGAAGTTGTTTTTTTTTTTTTATGGTATATTTTGTGAAACCATAAATAGAGTTTAAATCGATGTTAAAAATCTAAAAAACACACACACACACGTATTCCCTGACATTTTCTCTATAAAATAAGATGTTGAAAACCATGGAGCTTGCATTAGTGCATTTGCTACAATTTTTTTTCTGGAGGCCTGCAAGCGCACACGGACGCCATGAAGTACAGCTGGATTCGCCGTTGTTGGCCCCTGTAACAATGTAACAAAAGATTCTTATCAGTGATTAACGTTCCATCAGCAAGAAACAGCTTCTGTGAATTAAATCGAAACAACATTTTAGGCACTACATTTCCTTCTGTTTTTGCACATTACACTGAAAAACTAAGTGATTGTGCTACTGTACAAATAGATAATTTTAAAGGTTGTATGTAGGAATAACACATTTATGGAATTTGAAATCTGTTTTAAATATTCCATTAAAACACAAGTTTGTGCCTTGCTAATCTAGGGCTAGGATTCCTATTGGTGGTAGGTATTTAATTGTAGGTCCATTTATATTTAATGGGAATGGTATAGGACTGAATTTCTTAAAATAAATGCTATACCTGACCCATTTGAACAATGGGAAATACAACTGAAAATGAATTCCAAAATTGTAATATTAGATTAAGTCCTGGTTATAAACAGGCATAGAAATGTCTAAGCATCAAGACCAGGATGAAAGCACATTCTACATCATGTTTACCTGTTGGCTGCTGTTGTTTATATTCTTTGTATTGACAAATGGTTTGAGTATAAATAACTTGAAGTCAACTGCTTTAAGAATTGCTATGCCTGGTTGTAACTAATGATCCAGGTTCGTTTCACATCTATTTTCTATATTCTTGAAATATATTTATTCCCTAAAGGAAATTTGTGTATAGAACTACAAAGGGCATTTCATAAGCAAAGCACTGATTGGTGGTACCGAGATTGGATGATGCAATGTTAGTGAAAATTACATCAATGCAGTTAAAGACTCGAGAAAGAGGCATGTGTATTCATTGTATCAACAGTGTACTCCATATTTGTACAAGGAAGGCTAGAAATAGAACCTTCATTGGGATAACCACTTTTGTGGTGATCGTGTGAGTACAGAGCAGATCTGGAGAGCAATACTCCCAAGGTTTCAAGCCATCCCACTTCCCCTCCCTTCGTGACTACCAAAGTGGAAAACTGGTTCCATGTAATGTGTGTTTATAAGTATGCTAGCAGCTACAGCAGATAAGAAGCTACAGTAGCTACAGATACTCTATTCACACCTTTGGAGTACTCTTCCCCAGGCCTGGCATAGGCAGTGATCCAAGACCAGGAAGGCCAAGAACATCAACAGATGAAAGAAGCATGAAACTTGTAGCAGATGCCCTCAAAGAAGATCATACAACATGTGAAGAACTTTTTAGAGCCATGGGAGTTCCAGGAATGTCAGTAATTTGTAGTTTCGCTAATAATTTAAAAGGCTGGTTGCTGAACAGAAGCACAAATTTGGCTGGATATTATAAGTTTGCCGAAAGAAAGATCCAAAATTGAAGGTCAAGCATTTTTGCATCAAATTGTTTCTACTGATGAAACATAGATTTGAGATTTGAGCTGGAGTTTGAATCACAGTCCGAGTGGAGAGCTACAAGTTCCCCTTGCTCAAAAAAAAAAGTTTGAACTCAAAATTAAGCAAACTATGATCTTTGCTTATGATCACAAAGTGTCTTCAGGATGGATAGAATCCTATGTGGAGCAAGTGCCACTGGACTGCATTATTGTGATTTCATGCACAAACTTGCATAGTTCAACTGACCTTGTTCCTTGTGGCTGAGCCCTTATTCTCCACGACAATGCTCGCCCATACATTGTGGCAGCTGTTTATTCTCATATTGAATTGAAGTGAATTTGTTTACATCATTTGTTTCACAAGCTTTATACAATATTTCCTTTAGAATTCACTTAACCTTGTCCTGTTGTTTAAGCATATTATGTGCTACTCAAGCTTGCTTGGCTCCCTGACGTTTACCAATTTTAGTCTCCTGCATTCCTCTTGCTCTGCCCACCATTCTCCTTCTTTCTTTGCACCTCTGACATTTTTAATCCATTTTTCTTTTACTTTCCTTAAAAACGCTCCCATAGGTCTGGTTTTCTTTTCTTTTTTTTTCCCTACAGCATTTTCATAGTTAAAACACCACACAATTCTTATAATTATTCCTTTTTCACTGATTCTTAACCACTTTAGGTACATTGACCTCATTCTCATCCAAGCTAACCCTTCCTTTTCTTGTCCACTACACTGGTCAACATGTCCTTATTCCCATAAGTCAGCCTTTTAAGAACTACAATTTCTTTCTGTAACTCATCTCCCCTGTGTCTTTCCCCTATGAAATTATAAATAAAGAAACATTCCAAATTTCCTTCACCCACACAACCTCCCCTGTTTTGATTTCTCAGCTCCTTTTATAAACCTGATGCGCTCGCATCCACACAAATCCTTCCTCCTAAATTAATCACAAATATTTTTCCCTCTCCCAATCCTTTTTAATTATTCTATACACTTTTAAATAACTATTTTCTCTAAAACTAGTGCAACTCCCTTGCTTCTCATATATCTAATTAAGTTCAACATCAGAATTAATTTAGTAATTCCTGAGATTCTTGCAATCTGAACAAGACAATTCACTTCCAGAGTAAGTACAAACCATAATCAGCTTCAAGTGTTGTTAGTTTGGGCCTCAATGCATCACAGTTATGCGAAGCTGTTGTTTAATGTTTCAGTTAAAATATTATTTGACTAGTGCGGTCTGCCATTTGCCAGTAAGTTTTGCAGAACGCCGAAAAGAAAGTGAAGCCCTACAAAGTACGTGGAGTTGTTAAACAGTTTAATGCAGATGGAATTCAAAGTGACGGATCTGTTTTGAGAGACAGTGTTTGTGGCATTTCAATTACAATTGATGAAAAACACCAACACAATCATGTTAAGCAAAATACATGAAAAATAAAGAACTAAAAGTGCAGTAAAGGTGGAGGACGTCAACAGCTTCAAGTTCATTAAATAAAAATGAATTTTTGAGTGATACAGATAAGATATTTGCGGTATATGGTATTCCCCTTTCCAAGCTCAACAACCCTATTATGAAAGCATATTGGGAAGTCTGTCCCAGATGAGAGTACTTCAAGAAAATCATACCTAAACATTAAAACAGATCGGGCAAGTAGTAGGTGAAAATGCAGTATATTTGATATTAGATGAAACCACTGAGATATGTTCCTAACATTTTACTAGCACCCCTAAATGGAAAGCAAGAGAAACCCATGTTGTTGAAAACCTACTTTCTGAAAAAACACAATGCTAATGTAATGCGTAGTTTCAACGATACATGTGTGGCCTGATGGCATTCAATATGATCGAATGTGGCTAGTGCATGTTACTGGTCATTTCTAACCTCAAACCTGTGTACCTGCTCTAATCTAGAACACGTTGCCTGCATTGCACCGAGTTCGTGAGCCAATAAGAGAGTATTCATATACTCTGTCCTGCAGCAACAAATTGATACCAAAGTCCGTAGAAGTTACAGAACTTCCTCTTCCAATTTCCCTGATTCTCGCTAGGTGCGGTACTTGGCCGAAGGCTGTAGTGTTTGTAGCAATATGCAATTTCTAAGTGAAATACCAAATGATTCTTAAAGCCAGAGAACTAGCAAGTAAACAGGAGCTGCAAGATGAACTACGTTCTGTGCATGGCTTCTCTTGTTTCATGACGGCCATTACAAGATTGGAGGCACAGATTATACAGAAAGATTCATATTGGGCAATTTTGATGGACGTAAAGACAGCGCTGGAGGGGTGGGGGTGGGGAGGGGGTGGGAAGCAGAAGCTAGAACAAAGCTCTGATATTGAGGATGTTGCAACCAACAAGGATTTGAATTACAGACTGCTAACAAAATATGCACATCTTGTGTCTGTTGACGTTGAACGTTCCTTTTCAACATACTTACAAATACTTACTAACTTTTCAGCCTCACTGAAAAAAAAACTGAGCAGTTAAACAGCACCTGCTTCAAGTTTTCTGCACTTGTAACAGTGAATTTTATGTCCTTGTCCTTAAGTTATTTTATGTAATTGCCTAATTGGTTTTTGCGTTGTTGAGTGCAAATTAAAAATGGAAAATTTGTACCTTTTCACCTAAATTAAAGCACCTCCTTTAATTCTTACCTCTAGTCATTACATTATTTTAAACCAGTGATAGATCTCGATATTTGGAACACATTTTGTGTCTTGCGTTTTTTGTCTCTGACCATTTCTTACGGAGATATTTTAGTTCTGTTGAAAACAAGCTGACAACACTGCAGATTGTGTGGGCGTCACTTTCCCTAGCTCAGTACATAAACACAGTAACGGTGCTTCTTGAGAACACAAATAAATGCCCTGCTTTACCCTTCTGCGTTTACTGTACCAGTGTAGGCCAACCACAAGCGTTAGCTCCCAAAACATTAAAGCGAAAGTGCCCTAGCTGTTTATATACACAAACCAGCTCAATTCCCTGACCAACCTCAACGCAACGTTGTCGACTTCCTGCTAGTGTGAAAAAGCTGCTTGGAATATTCCTTCACGTCTTTTAAGTGATTCATTATTTTGAAATTCTGTGTGATGTCCCATAATTTCTATCGAAGCTATGTCAGATAAAAGTTACTGTACGCATCTTACAAGTAACAAACTGTTATCTTCGTAAATTCCTATGAAATTACGCATCCAAGTTGGATAAAAAATCATTTATTTTTCGAAATCGGCTGATCAAAGAACAAAATGCCATTAGACGTTTTTGTTTGTAATGCTTCTATGAAGCACATATTAGAAGGAATGTAATGACTTCCCTTCCATCCTGTATATTTAGGGGTACGGCTTGTATGGGATGGCGACTTATTATCTGGTTAGTACCTACGCAAATGGTAGACTCGGGCAAATTAAAAGAGTACACACAGATAGCAAGTAGATGCCAGTGCAACAAATCTATATTGAGAAGGAATAGATGATTCTCCTTCCGTTGTGGCCTTTCTTCCAGAAGCAGGAAAGGAAAATCCGGCATGATGCAAGGAAGTGGTTGTCGATAAGATACCACAATATGTCATACCCAGTTTAGTACAAGTAAACCACCACTCTGACACGGAATGGCCTATCTCCTGTACCTGTAAGTATATCGGCTTATTACCACAGCTCGGATTCCTATGCAAAATATGCACTAAAAACTCGTAAAATATGCATCAATTATATACAAAAAAATCTGGTGTGTTGCATTCACATGACTTTCTCTACTCTTGTACTAACCATTCTTACAATTTCTTATTCCTCTATCTTCTTCGTGTTAGTTGAGATAAACATTTGTACAAATTGTCTTATTGCTTGTTTCCTTGTAGGTACAAGGGGAATATTAGAATACAGTAGGCTTTGTGCGATCGTCAAATATTTTAAAGCTTTGAGATCCCGTTCTCTTTGCACACTTAACATACCTATAAAATATGAACAACGATGTTCCATTTCACGAAAGTTCTAAAGTTTTCCGAAACTGACACAAATAACAAGGAATACCTCCAAAATGGTTCACTCTACAAAACAATTTAGACATAAATTGCGTGTTTTAGCAATATCTATACTTTCGTACAGTAAGATTTTGTCTATCTCTTAGGGTTTATACATTTCATTTGTCACACAAATATCTTAAACATACGCATTTTAATCAAAGCCATTAGAGCCATTTAAGAAAATCAAAAGTTCCATGTAAGGGGTAGTTTAGGATGGGGCTATTTTCTTCAAAATCTTCGTGTCGCATTCTTGAAAAACGTTAAACTTAAATATCAACTTCAGTTTTTAACCGACTTTTCGTTTTTGAGTTATGTTGTCCACAGACTGACGCACGCGGATCTTTTTCTAAAAATGTTTTGTTTTTCTTTTTATTCAGGAGGCCTCAAAACATATTTCCCGTGAAATCGAAGTTTTGAGTCGAATACAATACTTCCCTACTTTACGTAGTACAGAAAGTAAAAATGGATGTACAACTGATTAATTCCAACACTGATAAGCATGAAAATTGGCATATCTAAGAATTTGTTCATGGAGAAGGTTTTTGTGCATTTAAGTATTATTCGGCGCTGCAGAGCATTAACTTCTTTAGCATTCGACCGATCGCCCTGTTGGTCTTCTCAGTTGCATTTCATTATATAGGTACTTGTCATTTCTCGCGCTAGTGGAAGTAACGCAACTAAAGCTTACCAACGAGAGCTGCTGCGCGAAACTTCGCTACTACTCACATAAAGCCGGGTTATCTCGGTCGGTTGAAGGTCACGTGCCATGTATAAAAAAAAAAGCATTTTTAGGAAAAGGTCCACAGGTGTGTAACTTTCATTCTTAGCAATTAGGAAATAAGGATTTAAATATGACATAGCATAACATAGGGGATAAGAAAGAAATGCTATTTTTTAACAAAACAGGACAAAGAAGCATCCAAACTAAATCTATGAAGACACTGGGACTGCAGGTCACTTTACTTTATAGGCAGGACACCACTAATGAGCTTTACAACACTTTATACAGGATTGTGCATTATTCGTGCTTAAAAATCAGAAATAGTGGTATGGTCCACATGCAACTCCTAGCACATGCAGCAGGAGAGAGAGAGAGAGAGAGATTCTGATGCAGGGATAAATAATGTGATGTTTTAATATTTATTTGCAGGTTAATTTACGCAACCAGACTGCTGCTTCTTCATGGTGTTATCCATGCTAAAGGTACGTAATGACCGGATATTTCATTAATTAGGTTTTGTATAACAATAACAACAGTAATACTAATACTAACAACAATAATGATAAATAGCGATAAATGATAAATAAAGATAAATGATAGATGATGATAAATGATTGACGATGATGTTGATTATTATTATTATTATTATTATTATTATTATTATTATTATTATTATTATTATTATTATTATTATTATTATTGTTATTATTATTATTATTATTATTATTATTATTATTATTATTATTATTATTATTATTATTATTATTATTATTATTATTATTATTATTATTTCATATAATGACACGGGTTGAAGCTCATTAATGTCCTCTAGCTTGAGAACAAGGCTTTTTTTTTTTTTGAATTAACGTCCTCCAACATTGTGTCATATCGGACAAATGAATGAAATGAAATGGGTGAAATGATGCTCATATGAGCCCGAGGTCCATGGAGCTTTAAGTTACCCGACATTCGTCTTCTCAGGGTAGAGAAAACCTCGGGAAAAAACCTTACCCAGATAACTTACCCTAAAGGAGATTCGAACTCACGACCTCTTGAACGTGAGGCAGACACGCTAACCATCACGCTACCGAGATGGGCGAACAAGGCATTTACAGACATACAGGCACTGTAAGGAAATACTCAAATGGAACCCCTAATCATGTCTTAAAGCTATTCAGCATTATTCTGACTTACTCTGTATAAAATATAAGTGAAGCCTATAGTCTCTATATCATTTGTTGTATTAGTAGAAACAAGGAATATCTTCTAAAGTAAGAACAAATTAGAAACTAAAAACTTCACTTATCTTAGTAATGTTGCATGTTCTTTTTTCTAAAAAAAAAGATGAAATACCAAATTCTAAAAAAAAAAATCTGGCATTTATCAATTTAGCTGTTTAGATTGTGATAAGGTTTATATTGGAAAAACTAAACGTCATTTAGAAACCAGAATAAAAGAACATTTTAGAAATATTAAATATAAACAAACTGGTAAATCAGCTGTGGCAAATCATTTTTGGTCATTTAATCATGAAATTAATCCAGAGATTAAATTATATAAACAATTAAGTGGTCCGATAGATTTAACGGTTTGGGAAAAAAAATTTATTTTAAAAAACAGGAACTGTGTTATGAACTTCGAATTACCATCTATAGATTGTATTTATAAATTTTGTTATCAGAGATTGGTAAATAAAAATTTAATATCAGTATTTGTTTCTGTTTTCAAAAAAAAATGAAAGATTGTAGCTTTGGTAATGAATTTGTTTATATAGCTTTGAGAATGAGTTGGAGACAACTTGAAACCCAGGGTTAGTTTGTTCAAAAAGAGCATGCAACATTACTAAGTGAAGTTAAGTTTTTAGTTTCTAATTTGTTCTTACTTTTAGAATCTTGTTGCTTCACTGTTAATAGCTTCAATTTTCCTTATTTAAGGAATTCCTGGAAAATGTGCAGGAAGCCATTCTTTGAGAGCCTGTTCAGGGTCGCCTCTAAAGCTTTCACTGCTTTGGTCTCATTGTCGAACCGACGTCCCTTAAGTTTTTTTATGCCTCTCGGGTTAAGAAAAAAGTCACATGGAGCTAGGTCAGGATTATAAGGTGGAAGAGGTACCGTGGACATATGATTTTGTGCCAGGAATTCGATAACTACATCAGCAACATGTGGCGTGGCATTGTCATGATGAAGCTTGCACTGCTGAATGAGATTCTTTAGCTTTTTGGGGATGTGATCCTTTACCAATTGCTTCAGGATAGTGGTATAGTAATCTGCAGTGTCTGTAGAGTGTCTTGGAACTGTGAGAATGCAGACTGTCCTCTGGTAATCAAAAACAGTAATGACTACGCCCTTATTGGGTGACTTCTGTACTCGTGACGATGTTTAGAGGCGATTATCAAACACGTTCACTCTCACAGGCTGTCAACAATCAACTGATAGAGCTATCACTGTGTGATTTTCAGTGATTAGCGACTAGAATACGTAGTTCAATGGCACATGGACAGATGTCGCAATCAGACACTTAATGAAAGGGAAAAAAAATCAGTGCCAGTCTTTATTGAACATCCATATGTTTTGAGACCCCTGAATCCAAAAAAAAAGTATTTTTAGAAAAAGCTCCATGTCTGTATGTCTGTCTATGCATCTGTAGTCCTGTTTACTCTGGATTACTCTTGAATAACTGGTAAACTGTAAGAGATAGACAAAATCTTACTATACAAAAATGTAGATCTCTCTAAAGCATGTTCAAATAAATTTTTTGTAAAGTGAACCATTTCGGAGATTTTCCTTGTAATTTGTACAAGTTTTGGAGAAGTTATACTTCTATCAAATGGAACATGGCTATTCATATTTTTTATGTTAGGCATGCAAAGAGAACAGAATTTGAAAACTTTAAAAGATTTGATTATCACTCAAAACCTACTGTATTCCCATTGCATGTGCAAGAAAACGAGCAATAAGATAATTTCTGCAAACATTTATCTCGACTAACACAAAGAAGATAGAAGAATAAGAGTTTGTAAGAATGGTGAGTACAAGAATAGAGAGTCATGTGAGTGCAACACATCAGATTTTTTAATGTCATTTTTCTTTCTGTTGCTGTGAATGTTGTAGTTTCTTTTAGTAAGTTCTTTGTTTTTGCTGCATTCAATTTTTTATCTGCTAACAACTTGGACAAACTGTTTATTTGTGCTATTTCAATTATTTTGTTATATTCTGCTTCATATTCTTCTGTTGGAAGAGGGATGTTCATCAATCTGTGTGTTAAACTGTTGAAGATTTCCACAGAGAAGTAATAAGGAAGGAATATCTTGCTTTGGCAAAATAAGATTATATCAGCAGTGTATCCAAATATCACTCATCAACAAATACTCCTTGCCATCTGTTGGAGCTCTGTAAAACTACTTGCAAAAGTGTGAGCTGTATAGCAATTTGGTACACTATTAAATAAATAAATCCCACAAGAGGGATTTTAATGAACATATAGAAGTTACTGTGTTCCTCACAATTAAAGCAGAAAGAATGCTTCCTTTACTTGTGTGGAATACACACACCTGGCATGGTGTGCACCCCTCAATAAGACCTGAAAATTGCAGTCTGGTATGCAACAAGTGCTAGAAAAAAAATCTGATGTGTTGCACTCACATGACTTGCTCTACTCTTGTACTAACCATTCTTACAAACTCTTATTCCTAAGACCCTATATGTATAGCAAAATATACAGCTGTCCCAAAATTACACCGACAAACACTGGTAGCTGATAGATAACATTATTTTAAACACTTTTTGTTAAGGAAAGTTTTTTGCTGCGGTGCTTCATTTAAGCGCTAGACAAGTTAATGTCACAGATGCCTCCCACCCAATTTAAGTATTTACAGCAAAATCAACAATGCAAATTAGTATTGTATTTATCTTAGTAAGGCACACAATCTTAATCCAAGAAACAAACACAGAACACATAAACAAAACACAAACATTTCATTGTTTACAGTTAATCACAACTTTACTATTCAAAATTAGACCAATAAACTTTTAGGCCGAGAAATGGCTGGTGTCTTTGCGAGAGTATGGCAGAATAGGGCACATTGGTGTACTCTGTGTTAATCGCAATGGACATGTGTTCCAAAATTTACTTTGAATAGTAAAGCTGTGATTAACTATAAACAAGGAGATGTTTGCATTTTGTTTGTGTGTTCTGTGTTTGTTTCTTGGATTAAGATTGCATATCTTACTGAGATAAATGCAATATTAATTTGTATTGTTGATTTTGCAGTAGATACTTAAACTGGGTGGGAGGCACTAATCCTATGACATTAACTCGTCTAGTGCTTTAACAAAGCACCGCAGCAAAAGAATTTCCTTGACAAAAAGTGTTTCAAGTAATGTTATCTATCAGCTCCCAAAGTTTGTTGGTCTAATTTTGGGACACACTGTATAATCAAATTCTCTCTTGATTAATAAGTAGCTAGAACAACAACCTTTTGTATGATTAGTTTGTAGAAGATTGAGTATAGAAAGTTATGTGAATATAACAATAAGGTATTTTTTATCCCCACATGATTTATCTCATTGGAATTCCAACTTAAGTTTTGATACTTCCCTTGTAAGATAAGTTTGTGTAGTTTTGCTGCTATTAGACTATGCAAAATACAACCAAACAAGTTTGTATATACAAATATCTTGAATAATTTCTCAAATCAGTAATTTACTTATATAGTCTGGTAAGATAAGATTGCCAGCTGATGAATAATCATTGTTTTTTCAGAGGTTCCGGACTTAACTTTGTTGCATGATTATTACAACTTATACTGTGTTGTGAAAAATGACACCTCTGCAATAGCGTTAGCTGGGAAAGGAGGGAATACCCCAGCTGGTAAGTTAACGTGCAATAATAATATACAACATTCATGTTGTGTATACTTATGCCAAAAATGTACCATAATTTTTATAAGTGATAATATTACATATATTGTATATTGGAAAGTATAGTCATATTATAAAGCATATTATATTTAATACTTTACTTTTGAATATGTTAAGGGAATACACCTCTGAAAGTGTTCATTCCAATTTAATTGAAATCTGTCATTGCCTTTTGTCATGTACATTGTGGGCATGTCCTTCTGCGCTAGCCAGGACATGGTCGGTTGGAGAAAGAAAAAGGGAAACTCACCGGCAAGGAAGCACTTATAGTCAATCCAGCCTTAGGAGCAGACCTTAGTTGTGTTTATTTTAGCTGTGAGGCAGAAACTGCTCTTTATTATCGTAGGCAAGCAGAAGAAAGTTAAACTACATTATACGGAATTAAATGGAAGCTACAACCTTATTTAGTTTCACTATTCTATTACTTGGTATTTCCTATTAATTGAAACTTTTGAAGTATATTTGATTAATACACTTCTTGAAAACCCACAATTCATAGCTCATATTTATGGTACTACGAGAGTCACCACAAAAGTTTTGAGATGTGAGAAAATGAAAGTTGATCCACTTGAATTGGATGCAGGATGGGATAGCCCCATCCTTTGTGAGTAAACTGGTATCAGGTAGTGGCTCTCCCACTGCAGGAATTCCAGCAGCACAAGGATGAACAACCTGCAGTAAGGAGGTAGTCAGTCCCTGCACTGGAGCTCGGAAGAGAGAATTTTTGCTCAACACTTTCTACAGTCTTAAAAGTGGGTTAAACCAGTGCCAAAGCCTTGAACATTTGCCAGAAGCTTTGGGGGACATTGCTCCCCACCTGTCAAAATTTTCTGGTGATTTCAGGAATTACAAAGGGCACGAAAATGAGGAGAGAAGTGCACGTCTGGCAATGGTAGTGACTGAGGAACACATCACAGTGTAGAGAAAATAATCCTATAACATTTAAAGAAATTGAGGCAACATTGCAGATTGGATCACCAGCAGTTTTCAAAATCCTCCATGAATTCCTTCATGTGAGGAGAGTCACATCCCAATGAACGTCTCCCAGAACAAAACCACGCCCGTGTTGAATGGTGTAAGAAAATGCTGATAAGATCTAAAGAAGGGGACTCCAGATGAGTTTCTGCAGTCACAGATGATGAAACCAGATTTATTAATTTGATCCAGAGACCAAGGGGCAATCAGTGGCGTGTATGTTTAATGATGGCAATTCATTGATAAAAGTGAAGCATTGCCAAAGTGTCCCAAGAAAATGGTGGCCTCATTTTCCTAAAGGGTGGCCTTGTAGCAACCATTTCTCCGGAGGAGGAAAGCACAGTTATTGCTAATTGGTACATCAGTTTACCTACCAAAAGCTTTTACCAAGCTTCAAGAACAGCAGCCATGCATGGGATTGCGAGGGATATTCTCCATCATGACAATGCATCTGCACACACACACAGCCAACATTACCGTTCAGCTCCTGGAGTCTACAGAGGTCACACTTATTATTCATCCACCCTGTAGTGCCAACCTGACCCCATGTGACATTTTTATATTCCGGACTGAAATGAAGACACTGAAATCTGAAATAGATATGGTGGACAAATAGATATGAGGATATGGTGGATATGGGGACTGAAATGAGGAACAAAATGAAGATACTAAAATCTAAAATTAGATTTAGATCAGCCATAAAAGGGCTAAATTGCCAGGTGAAAGAAAACAAGAGGATGACAGAAGCTATGATGGAAGAGCCTCTGGACCTGGAGATGACAGACAACAAGAGGACAATGGACACTACAGTGGAGGAGGATTGTAAATTCAACAGCACTTTACTGTGCCTGGTATTGAAATAGAATTTGAGGCCACTCCTGTCCATAATGGATAGACACAGGCCGAGAAGATGAGTGTTGTACTAGGGCAAGCAGTACTTCCCCTGATGGAGATTCAGCCACTGGAGGTGCACTATAGAGAACATTGTAGCTTACCAGGCCATGCTGAAGGATAAGAGTGCAACAGCCAGATGACACCTTACAAGAATTTGCCATGAGCGTAGAGCAGTTAGCACACTAGCTGATTTACCACCAAGTTTTGTTGACAAAGAGAGAGCCCATGTCCTTATTTGTGTGATAACAGACCACGAGATACACAACAGTTAGCACACCAGCCTCTGATGGATTCACCACCAGGTTTTGTTTACACAGAGAGCGCCCATGTCCTTATTTGTGGGATAAGAGACCAGGAGATACACAACAGTTAGCACACCAGCCTCTGATGGATTCACCACCAAGTTTTGTTTACACAGAGAGAGCCCATGTCCTTATTTGTGGGATAAGAGACCAGGAGATACACAACAGTTAGTAGACCAGCCTCTGATGGATTCACCACCAAGTTTTGTTTACACAGAGAGAGGGAGCCCATGTCCTTATTTGTGGGATAAGAGACCAGGAGGTACACAGCAGTTAGCACACCAGCCTCTGATGGATTCACCACCAGGTTTTGTTTACACAGAGAGAGCCCATGTCCTTATTTGTGTGATAAGAGACCAGGAGATACACAACAGTTAGCACACCAGCCTCTGATGGATTCACCACCAGGTTTTGTTTACACAGAGAGAGCCCATGTCCTTATTTGTGGGATAAGAGACCAGGAGATACACAACAGTTAGCACATCAGCCTCTGATGGATTTACCACCAAGTTTTGTTTACACAGAGAGAGCCCATGTCCTTATTTGTGGGATAAGAGACCAGGAGATACACAGCAGTTAGTACACCAGCCTCTGATGGATTTACCACCAAGTTTTGTTTACACAGAGAGAGCCCATGTCCTTATTTGTGGGATAAGAGATCAGGAGATACACAACAGTTAGCACACCAGCCTCTGATGGATTTACCACCAAGTTTTGTTTACACAGAGAGAGCCCATGTCCTTATTTGTGGGATAAGAGATCAGGAGATACACAACAGTTAGCACACCAGCCTCTGATGGATTTACCACCAAGTTTTGTTTACACAGAGAGAGGGAGTCCATGTCCTTATTTGTGGGATAAGAGACCAGGAGGTACACAGCAGTTAGCACACCAGCCTCTGATGGATTCACCACCAAGTTTTGTTTACACAGAGAGAGCCCATGTCCTTATTTGTGGGATAAGAGACCAGTGGATACACAACAGTTAGTACACCAGCCTCTGATGGATTCACCACCAAGTTTTGTTTACACAGAGAGAGCCCATGTCCTTATTTGTGGGATAAGAGACCAGGAGGTATACAACAGTTAGCACACCAGCCTCTGATGGATTTACCACCAAGTTTTGTTTACACAGAGAGAGCCCATGTCCTTATTTGTGGGATAAGAGACCAGGAGGTATACAACAGTTAGCACACCAGCCTCTGATGGATTTACCACCAAGTTTTGTTTACACAGAGAGAGCCCATGTCCTTATTTGTGGGATAAGAGACCAGGAGGTATACAACAGTTAGCACACCAGCCTCTGATGGATTTACCACCAAGTTTTGTTTACACAGAGAGAGCCCATGTCCTTATTTGTGGGATAAGAGACCAGGAGGTATACAACAGTTAGCACACCAGCCTCTGATGGATTTACCACCAAGTTTTGTTTACACAGAGAGAGCCCATGTCCTTATTTGTGGGATAAGAGACCAGGAGGTATACAACAGTTAGCACACCAGCCTCTGATGGATTTACCACCAAGTTTTGTTTACACAGAGAGAGCCCATGTCCTTATTTGTGGGATAAGAGACCAGGAGGTATACAACAGTTAGCACACCAGCCTCTGATGGATTTACCACCAAGTTTTGTTTACACAGAGAGAGCCCATGTCCTTATTTGTGGGATAAGAGACCAGGAGGTATACAACAGTTAGCACACCAGCCTCTGATGGATTTACCACCAAGTTTTGTTTACACAGAGAGAGCCCATGTCCTTATTTGTGGGATAAGAGACCAGGAGGTATACAACAGTTAGCACACCAGCCTCTGATGGATTTACCACCAAGTTTTGTTTACACAGAGAGAGCCCATGTCCTTATTTGTGGGATAAGAGACCAGGAGGTATACAACAGTTAGCACACCAGCCTCTGATGGATTTACCACCAAGTTTTGTTTACACAGAGAGAGCCCATGTCCTTATTTGTGGGATAAGAGACCAGGAGGTATACAACAGTTAGCACACCAGCCTCTGATGGATTTACCACCAAGTTTTGTTTACACAGAGAGAGCCCATGTCCTTATTTGTGGGATAAGAGACCAGGAGGTATACAACAGTTAGCACACCAGCCTCTGATGGATTTACCACCAAGTTTTGTTTACACAGAGAGAGCCCATGTCCTTATTTGTGGGATAAGAGACCAGGAGGTATACAACAGTTAGCACACCAGCCTCTGATGGATTTACCACCAAGTTTTGTTTACACAGAGAGAGCCCATGTCCTTATTTGTGGGATAAGAGACCAGGAGATACACAACAGTTAGCACACCAGCCTCTGATGGATTTACCACCAAGTTTTGTTTACACAGAGAGAGCCCATGTCCTTATTTGTGGGACAAGAGACCAGGAGATACACAACAGTTAGCACACCAGCCTCTGATGGATTTACCACCAAGTTTTGTTTACACAGAGAGAGCCCATGTCCTTATTTGTGGGACAAGAGACCAGGAGATACACAGCAGCATCTCCTGGCAGAACACTGTAATGTCAATTGTATTCAAGTACAGCAGCTTTGTAAATTCTTTTTAATCTTTTAGTAATTAATGAAATCAAATTAGATGTTTTACAGGTAGTGTCTAAAAGGAATAGAACTTTTCAATGATGAAATGATTATCACAATCATGTGAGTGGTTTACATGCAGACACACACCATCTAGATGTTCTTTGTAATATTCATATATGTAAATAAAGATTTCTGTGGATCATTTTGAAAAGTAATAGCACTTTGTTATTGGGATTATTCATTTGATGAAATCCTGTACTGTACTTTGATTACTGTAACAGGAACAGTGACGTGGCCAAATCTGAATGGAGATATTCCTCGCTGTAGCATCACCAAATGTGTTGGATGGCATCAGAACAACTTTGCCCAGATGGCAGTGACTAAGCTACAGATCAAACCACTGCTCAATTTCTTTTGGGAAGGTGAAGTATTTGCTTTTAACTCCTGTTCTAGCATTTTACAATATGTTTAGGTTACAAAATAAGGAATTGCATGAGTGTATGAAAGCTGATGTATATATGAAGGGGAAACTGTGTTCTTATTCAACATGGCAAATAACCTTATAACTTCCAGCAATGTGTGTACACAGATTATGTAGATATGAAGAAGGTGGGAAACTCTGTTCTCGTTCATAATGATGAATTTTGGTAACTAGAAGGGGGAAACTATTTTATTTACTCATACATTTCTCAATTCAACCCAAAAGATCTCCCAAATGCAGCACTGAGCACCACAATTACAGAATAAATGGGGATCCTTTCGTATTACGATCAAAAAATCAATTTAGAATCACATAACCTGAAATAAGCATGAAATCATAAGCTTATACAGTTGTGCAACAGGTAGATAATTTTAAATGGGAATATATATTCATAAATACATGATGTAACAAGAAGGTATGTCAAACATTTGGGAAAGCGTTTCTTGCAGACAAGGATAAAAAGGTGTTATATGAATATAGGTCCAGAAATTGTTTATTTGCTTTTTACATCACTTTTTCTACAGCTGAACCCCATACAAGAATACTTGATGAGAGAGCCATGGGGAAACAGGAAATCACAGCACATGTTAAAAATGGCCTCCATTAACTCCAATGTATGTGTCAACCTGCCATTGCATGGAACTCCCTAATGCACTGAGTTAGCCCAGGAGAACTTCATATTGTCTGGCAGCCTTCCACAATACAAGCACAAAGAGTCTCTAATCTGGAACTCAAGTTGCATAAACAGGAGATTTCAAATGTACCCACAAACATAAATCTAATGAGTTTAAGTCAGGTGACCATGGAGGCCATGGAATTGGTCCACCTCTTCCTATCCATCTACCAGGAAACTTGCTATTCAGAACTCGATGGATACAAAGACTAAAATGAAGAGGAGCTCCATCATGCATGAAGTACATGTCTCTCTTTTACCAAAGGAGGTCTTATATTCATAGAATGATACTAGAATGCAATTCTAGTGGTACCTTGCTATAAGACAGTACTGTACTGTAGCATAATGAGTACCTGATTCAACCGAATCTTTACTACTATACAATTAAACAACTGTTGTGCAATAGGGTTATGGCCATAGGACAGCTAAGTATTACACATCTCACTGTATAAGTAGAGTTGTAGAAGATGAGCTCTACCATGAAAATAAACAATTTTAGGGCCTATGTTCATTCAACATTTTTTTATCATCTATATTCAAGAAATGTTTTCCCAAAGTTTTGACATATCTTTTTGTTACATCCTGTATATGTTTGTAAGACAAATACAAAGTTGTGTTTTGTAGGTATAAACCATGTTACCTGAAATAATTGTGAAATCACAATCTCATGCAATTGTATGTAAGATACAGTAGTTAACCGTACTAGATGAATATATCATAATGTATGTTTATGAAACAAATACAGAGATTTATAAGATAATGTGGTATATGAATAACAAATGGAATGCTTTAAACTTCGGATTTTACTGGAAATAACTATAGCAAATCACTAGTGATTTCAATGTTATTTGAAATGCAAATTTCCATTAATAATTATGGCTAAAAGGGAATGAGGAAAATGGAAATCTTCACTTCGTAACACTTTCTGCTATTGATACGTCTCTTTTATTTACATTATTCTGCTATTTTGCTCGCGATTCTATACTGATGAAGTCAAAACTGTGTAAGAATCTAGGAGTAATTAAATTTGAATTTGAACGTTGTTTCAGTTTTAGATTGCGCTTCCATTCCATTACCCGCATTTCTCTCTGGTTCATAGTTACCAACCTCTTTGTCCAGTAATGTATTTCTTCATGTCAAGTTGGCATAGCTTATCTCTTTAAGTTTAATGTCTTTCAAGGATGTGACACAAAGATTTTGCAGAAAATTGCTCCACCTTAAACTACCCTTGGTATGGAAAGGTTTTCAGAAATTTTGATTTTCTTGAAAATGGCTCTAACAAATTTTATTAAAATGCCATATGTTTGAGAGTTGGTCTGGGTGGCTCAGTTGGCTAGATGCTGGCCTACTTATCCCACGGTTGAGAGTTCAAATCCGGTACAGACCGATGGTTTTTAAGTATGCTTAAAAACGACAGCTCCATGTCAGTAGATTTACTGGCATGTAGAAGAACTCCTGCGGGACTAAATTCCAGCACACCAACAATGCTGATGTGATCCTAACAATTGACTGTCATTAAACAACAAAATAATACTAAAAATAATACTAAAAATAATACTAAAAATAAAATAGCAATGGCAATAACAATAATAATTATAAGATGTTTGACATATTTTCTGGCTATAGCCTATGTAATCCTGTTTACTCTGGATTAATCTTGAATAACTTGTAAACCATAAGAGATAAGCAAAATCTTAGTGTACAAAAAATGTGTATCTTGCCAAAACACACAGTTTATATCCAAATAAATTTTTTTGTAGAGTGAAACATTTCAGAGATATTCCTTGTTATTTGATAAGTTTTAGAGAACTTATACTTCTGTCAAATGGAACATCACTATTCATTTTTTATATGTTAAACATGCAAAGAAAATGGAATTTGAAAGCTTTAAAAGATTTGACTATAGCTCAAAGTATTCCCATATTCCCGTTGCATGTGCAAGAAAACAAGCAATTAAATAATTTCTATGTTCATCTCAACACAAAGAAAATAGAAGAATAAGAGTTTGTAAGAATGGTTAGTACAAGAGTAGAGAAAGTCATGTGAGTGCAACACATCAGATTTTTTAGAGCTAGTGACTACAGAGTGTTCTAATGCTGTTTCATGGCACGGACATCTTGAATAATTTCTACAGAAAAAGATCTAATATGCACAACATGAGTCTAACATGCCATACCCAGTACCGAGAACTAGCAGGTTAAAACTTGAGTGTTGCTTCCCGTCCCCAGTATTTAAGAAAGCTTCCCATCAGTTGTAAACACTCCCATTTGAATACATGTGTTTCAACTTTCTTGTTCAAGTTATTGTTACTGATGATTGTGAACCAATTAGCGTTAGTGTTATTTCATATTATTCAATGGCATAAATAATGGCCCTGCAGACCCTGCAGAATGGGGGGGGGGGGGGGCGCCTGATGGTTAGCGCCCCCCAGGCTGGCTTTAATAGTTTTCATAAAAAGGACATTTTATATACAATTCAACTATGGAAAATCGCTAGGAAGAATGCTGAAACAGATGCAGTTCACTGATGACCAGCGCCTGGATGTTTAGGACATGTCATTTTTACTTTCTCTACTGATAAGTAGGGGAAGTATTGTATTCCACCCAAAAATTTGATATCGAGATTTCACCGGAAACATGTTTTGAGGCCCCCTGAATCCAAAAAAAGCATTTTTAGGAAAAGGTCCGTGTGTGTGTCTGTGTGTCAGTCTGTCTGTCAGTCTGTGGACAACATAACTCAAAAACGAAAATTAGGTTAAAAACCAAAGTTGGTATTTAAGTTTAATGTCGTTAAAGGATGTGATACGAAGATTTTGAAGAAAATAGCCCCACCCTAAACTACCCATTACATGGAAAATTTTTCAAAAATTTTTATTTTCTTGAAAATGGCTCTAACGATTTTGATTAAAATACCATATGTTTGAGATATTGTTATGACAAATGAAATGTATATCTTGAATTTTCTGGCGATAGCCCCTGTAGTCATATTTACTCTGGACGACTTTTGCATAACTGGTAAACCGTTAGAGATAGACCAAATTATACTGTACCAAAAATGTAGATCTTGGTAAAATACACAATTTATGTCTCAATAAATTTTCTTGTGCGGTGAACCATTTCGGAGGTATTCCTTGTTATATGTGTGAGTTTCAGAAAACTTACAACTTTAATGAAATGCAACAACGTTGTTCATTTTTTATATGTTAATAGTGCAAAGAGAACGGAATCTCAAAGGTCAAAAAGATTTGACTATCACACAAAGCCTTCTGTATTCTAATATCTCCCTTGCACCTACAAGGAAATAAGCAATAAGATAATTTGTACGAATCTTAACATGGAAATATAGGAATAAGAGTTTGTTAGAATGGTTAGTACAAGAGTAGAGAAAGTTATGTGAGTGCAACACATCAGATTTTTTGTTTGTGGTTTTTTCCATGGAAAATATAAGGGAAGCACAATTTTATCAATGGTGATTAAAATTATGCAACTCTCATGGGTCATATCAAATCATATTTTGGCTTTTTTAATGTTTTTTGTCATTTCCTTGTCATTTTTTTATATTATAGTAATATTTACTCTTAAATTTTTGTATTTTTGTCATATGTTTATATTTCTATTGCAGTTTCGCATATGTGCTTGCAGTCGTCCCAGAGACCGATTTTTCACATCTGCTAATTCTTGTCTGTAACATTTCATACAATTATGTTTTTTAGAAATGTAAGTTTCTGTGAATTTGGAGGGTAAGCTGCATGTAATTTACTACTGTAATTCTTTCTGGTCACCCTTCAAAATGATACATTTATTTCATTCTATGTAGACCTGAGAGTTAGCTCTGGATTGAGCAATTAAATAAATACAGAATGCAACAGTAAAATTAATATTATTTATTTATTGTTGAGTGTGCCAGATATTTAAAGTAGATTTTCAATATAATAATAATTTAAACAGCATTACATTTTTGAAGATTTCGAAAATGCACCCAAAAAATTTTATGTCATATTTATCGTCATATTTTCTAATATTTTTTGGTCATAAGTGCTTGCATATTTCTAACATTTTTGGTCATAAACATCTGGGCTCTACTAAAGACATATCGACAAAAGAAGTGAACCATGTAAACATTTCCTACCCTTTCTTGCTTAAAAGTGTGAAACAAGCTTACCTCTAAGTGCATATGTTCTCAAAAGCATTCACAATCATATAAAGAAATTCATTAAAGCACGGTATTTTATTCCATACAGAGGTTAAAGCCAAACAAACTGCATAACATGTACTAGGATCTAAAATGTAGTTGATTGGCCAATAAATTGCATTACTTTAGAATTTAGTAATGAGATATAAACATAAATCAATATGTGTTGTTCTAACCAGTTGTTCAGAGTTATTGCAATATCATTTACCACAAATAGAAGTTTACTTGGATTGTCCATAATATTGGCAGATGTTCCACCTATGGGCATTATATGTTTAGTGAGTGTATATTGTTTATTTAGGAAAAAAACATTAGTGTTGGTAATCAGAGATTTTAACAATTTGCTAGGTTGTTTGTTCTAAAAACAGTTCGTTATTAGGTGACTTTATTTCACTCTAATATTATTGTTCGTGAGTAAATATGTAATATTTTTATCTCTCTATTTTTAAGCTTCATTACTAACTAGGGCCCCCAACATTTCTTTGCAGGGGGCCCCCAAAACCTTAGCTACACCACTGATATTATTGTTATGCATTTACAGAATTAGATTTGATTACTGTGAAGTACAACAAGAAGAACAACAAAGGAAATTACAAACTGCCTTCACAGTCCTGGTTGTTGGATATTTCTGTACTGGCTGAGAACAATGTGTACTTTAATATCCTTTCTGAAAGTGACATCAGCCCTTTTTGGGTTATTCTTGGTGGCTGGGGGAATAAGAGGAGTGCTATCAGGATACCTAATGGTAACAGTGGCTGGACACATGTCTCTGACCATGAGGTAAGCATTTTCACTATCATTACATATTACACATCAGATTTGCATGCATTAAAAAATTAAAAATATTACATTTATGCTCCCATGCTTTAAAATAACTTCCCTAATTTTGAAAATAGGCACTAAGCATGTACTAAAATTAACTCAAAGTCTAAGGACACCGGGGAAGCGAATTTCCGCTAAAATATTCATTTTCTGTTTTGTATTCTAATACATAGTACAAATCGTTAGCTTTAAAATTTTAGTACCTGGGCGATCGAGCTCCACTCGGCTTTTCTTTCCTTTTCCTTTCTTTAATCATGTTTTTTTTTTGGGGGGGGGGGGGAAGATACTTATTTAGATAAACTTGAAAACCAAAATGTTAACTAAATATAAATTTTCATCCGAATTGTTGGACCCATTTCTGTGACGAGACCTTTAATATACTGGTTTGTTTGTTGAAATTGGCCCATTAACATAGACATTATGGCCAAAATAAGGTTTCAATTAATTTTGACTGTTGCGTGTAGACTGATGTAGCTAAGTCAACTTTGTAATTAATGTTTTTCCACAATAGCCATGTGTAGGATGTATTATTGGAAAGGGAGAGTGAGACTGAAAAATTGAATGCCATGACCAGGATTTGAACCACCGATCTACCGATTACCATCTGGCTGCTCTAACCACTAAACTATCATGGCCAACATGCCAATATGACACTCAATTCACCAACTCACTCGCATTATTCCTGGTAAACCACACAAGGAGATCCCAATTTACTTTGAGATAACATACCTTAATGGCGACTTACAGTGCTGTAAGTCAGGGAAAGACAACTTCGGGCCGTGTGACGTATTTAAATGGAGAGCCAGCTTGTACGTTCGTGTGACGTCAGGTGAGAGCAGTGTATTGCTATGCTGCCTAGATCAGCGGCACTTGTGTTCAGTTCCCTATGTTTCACACTAGTTTGAGAACAGGCTTCAAGCTGTAGAAACTTGTCAACTACGTTTCAGATCTTTGCGACCCTGTATTCATTGGATGTTAACAATGTTTCTAGCAGGTAGCAAACTGAATTGATAAATTTACAGTGCAACGATTTGCTGAAGGACAAATATAAACACAAGGAAGACTTGGTTGATTGTTATAAGAATGTTCCTCAAACCACATTTCCGAGGTTATATGCCATTGTTGCACGGATATTATGTATGTTTGGTTCTATGTATGTGTGCGAACAATTCTTTTCAGTTATGAACCTTTCTAAGTCAAAATCCCGAAGCATATTGTCAGATCACAATCTAACATGCAGTCTTTGGTTACAAATGTGCCGAACATTACGCCCTAACATTGACAAACTAGTTAAATAAAAGCAAAACGACAAATGTCGGAAAATGTCCACCTAATCCTCTTGCTCAGGCAAAATAGTTATAATTTCTGTTCTATTTGCGTTATAACATGACTGTTCACATAAACTAGAATTTATATATATGGCATAAAGTCGAAATGTAATTATTTATAATCTGTGACTATTCCGTAATTGAAACAGCATTAAAATTACGATGTCCCATATGCCATTTCCTCTTGCCTGCTGTGACGTCACTCGTTCAACTGGCTTTGTCTGGGAGCATGTGTGCTGAGTGAGCTGACATCACAGCAGCGTTACCTTTCTTCCCATGCTGTAAGTACTTATGTCCCGGGGTTCTAGTATAACCAGCTATAAGGTCAATTAATGTAATTAATGTTTTTCCATACTATCCGTGAGTAGAACGTATTATTGGAAAGGGTAGAGTGAGACTGAAAAATTGAATGCCATGACCGAGATCTCAAAGCTTTAAAACATTTGACTATCACTCAAAGCCTACTGTGTTCTAATATTCCCCTTGTACCTACAAGGAAATAAGCAATAACTAACATGAAGAAGATATAGGAATAAGAGTTTATAAGAATGGTTTGTACAAGCGTAGAGAACATCATGTGAGTGCAACACATCAGATTTCTTTTACTTTCTCTACTATGCATAGTAAAGTAGAGGAAGTGTTGTATTCCACTCAAAAATTTGATGTCGAGTTTTCACTGGAAATATATGTTTTGAGGCATCCTAATCCAAAAAAAGCATCTTTAGTAAAAGGTCTGTGGGTGTGTCTGTGGACAGCATAACTCAAAAACAAATAGTTGGTTAAAAACCAAAGTTGGTATTTAAGTTTAATATCTTTCAAGGATGCACTACAAAGATATTGAAGAAAATCGCTCCATCATAAACTACATGGGAAATTTTTTGAAAATTTTTATTTTCTTGAAAATGGCTCGAACAATTTTGATTAAAATGCAATATGTTTGAGATATTTTTATGACAAATGAAATGTATATCTTGAATTTTCTGGCTGTAGCCCATTTTTTTTTTTTTAAATTAACGTCCTCCAACATTGTGTCATATCGGACGAATGAATGAAATGAAATGGGTGAAATGATGCTCAAATGAGCCCGAGGTCCATGGAGCTTTAAGTTACCCGACATTCGTCTTCTCAGGGTAGGGAAAACCTCGGAAAAAAACCTTACCCGGATAACTTACCCTAAGCGAGATTCGAACTCGCGACCTCTTGAACGTGAGGCAGACACGCTAACCATCACGCTATCGAGGCGGGCACTATAGCCCATGTAGTCCTGTTTACTCTGGATGACTTTTGCATAACTGGTAAACCATAAGAGATAGACCAAATCTTACTATACAAAACATGATCTTGCTAAAACACACAATTTATGTCTAAATAAGTTTTTTTTGTAGAGTGAACCACTTTCCTTAATAAAAACTGTTTAAAATAATGTTATCTATCAGCTCCCAAAGTTTGCTGGTCTAATTCTGGGGCATTCTGTATGTATACATACATACAGGATGAAAGGGAAGTCATTACATTAATTTAAAGCAGTGCTAGATCTCGGTATTTGGAACACGTTTTGTATCTTACGTTTTTGTCTCCAACCATTTCCTATGGAGATATTTTAGTTTTATCGAAAACAAGCTGGCAACCTCCTGATTGTGTGGGTGGTCACTTTCCCTAGCTCCGTACATAAACAAACAGCGTAACGGTACATTTTGGAAACAAACTCATACCGTGCCTTGTCCTTCCATGTTTACTGTGACAGTGTAGACCAATCACAAGTGTTAGCTCCCAAAACATAACCGAAAGCGAAAGCTGTTTTCATCCACAAAACAGGCCAATTCCCCGACCAACCTCAACACAACGTTGTTAAGTTGTGTCATCTCTGAAGTAGCAGCTCAGAGTATTCCTTCACATCTTTTAAGTGATTAATTATTTCAAAACCCTGTGTGATGTCCCATAATTACTACCAAAGCTATGTCAGAAATAAGTTACTCTACGCATCTTACAAGTAACAAACAGTTATCTTTGCACATTCTTGTGGAATTACGTATCCAACTTGGGTAAAATACTATTTATTTTTTCGAAATCGGCTGATCAAAGAACAAAATGCCACTCAACTTTTTTGTTTGTAATGATTCTAGGAAGCACATATTAGAAGGAGTATGATGACTTCCCATCCACCCTGTATATATGATACATACAAATATTTTTAGAACATGCATTTTCTGGTGTAATCTTAATATTAAATTCTTGGGTGGAAATTTTTCTCTAAAAAGAGTAAAATTGCATCAATTATAACTACATTTTAATAATTAATAGGTATCAGATTTGTACAGAAATGTGTATTTAGTTTCTTTTTACCTATTTATTTAAGTTTTGTACTAGGTTTCATGTTGTGCGCATGCATGCGTGTGTGCATGCAAAGTTTTATGGTGCATATAATTGCATATTTCTTTCTGATGTTGCTTATTTCATCATTTTCATGCATTGAGCTCATAATGCACGTTTTAAAATTATTAATTTTAAAATTAATACTTAAACACATTAGTAAAAAAATACTGATGTCCTTACACCCATATCTATTCAATTGTTTGTAGGGAGGAATCTTGGATAAGAATGTGTGGCTACATTTCAGACTAAGCTGGGATAAGGTCACAAACGAGTTTCAGGTGATACGTTGGGGATACAATGATGACCAACCATTCCTCAATTGCAGCATAACCTCGCCAAAAGCCATAACAGAAATCTTTACTGATCAATGGGGGGCCCTCTCATTGATACGTATACACAGATGTAAGTACTTCCCATTTCTGCTCTACTTATTTTGTCTTTGGACAATACACAGACTGATGGAATAACCTGATAGAATTTTGAATTCATGCACTGCAGTTTAGGTCAGTTTAAGTACATTTTTGTAAACCATATTTGCCAACTGCAGGCTGATGATTTGGTAGGCTGGCCTTACAATTTGTGGAAGCATTAGTCTATTTCACTGTAATCCCAGTAATTTCACAGTTCAGCAAGAGTGCCATATCCTCCAAGCTACACCTTTGATTTGAGGAAGCCCCAAAAGAATTAACCATAGATCCTCAGATCTCGCCAGTGAGGAGGCCAAGGAAGTTAGATGTTTCTTCATTTGGAAACCTTATTTTCCTCACAAAGCTATTAAGTCAGTAGCACCACTAACATAGCAGCACGGGTTCAGACCTGTCCAAAGTTGTCAAGTTATTCTGTTGGTCTCTATTGCTTTTTATTTTACTTTTCATTTAAATGTTACAACTATAGACAGACAGACAGAGACAGTCAGACAGAGACAGAGACAGACAGACAGAGACAGTCAGACAGAGACAGATAGACAGATAATGTTTATTGCCAAAAACTATTACAGTATACCAATGTAAATTTAAAATTATGAAGCTAGAATATAAAATCATGCACAGAATACAATGGATTAGCCACCAATGTAGCGTCTAATAGATGCTAGATATTGTGTGCCTGGATTTTAACAACTGAATGATGTTCATTATTTCATTACCTGTGTAGTCTATGTATGTCATATTTCATCGCAAAGTTGTCACATTTTTTATGCTTTCTTCATTCAGTAAAGATATACTCATACAGTGCAGCCATTATATGAGGAGTAAATTATTTAAGGCTGGTTGTATTAGCCTTCAGCAACTGGTAATGGGAGAAAGAGTGAGTCTGAATGTATCAAAGTATGGCCATGTTACACTGCTTCTATTGGGAGAGCAAAAGAAGTTTGAGCAGACTGCACAGTGTTTTGCCAGTCTGCATCCTCAGCGTTCGCTGCTGTCTGCTGCTATCATAGAAAGATGCAGATGAAACCATACATTTTCAAAACTACTTTTAAAGGCTTTTCTTTCTGCAAACTTTATAAAAGGAGATGCTGAAACTGGCTACTGTCATTGTCCATACATTTTTGGCACTCCTTTAGGATAGTTTGGGAAACTATCCATCACTTGCTGTAGTTCATGTTGAGAAATACAGCTAATTTCCTTGTGGATATTTTGTTTCAGTTCTTCCAGGGTGTGTGGGTTTCTCTTTTACACTTTATGTTTTAAGTTACTCCAGAGATAGAAATTGGATGGGGATCAAGAGGGCCACAAATCTCTACTAATAATTCTGTCCTGAAACACACTTTCAATTATCTTCCTTTCATAGAAGTTTGAAAACAGTGTTGTTGTAATTAATTTAATTTAAAAGGTGAGTTAATTAATAACACTGAACAACACTCACAACATATTCTTCCGGGACGCGTTTCGAAGGTTAATGGAGGAAAGTTAACCTTCGAAACGCGTCCCGGAAGAATATGTTGTGAGTGTTGTTCAGTGTTATTAATTAACTCACCTTTTAAATTAAACACTTTCAATTGTTCTCACTGTAAGATTGGCCATTCAAACTATTGCAGAGCCTTGTTGAAAAAAGGAAACGTCACACTCCTTGTCTGTTAAATCTCTAAAAAAAATGGGAGCAACATTGTATTAACATATGTACGGGCATCAACTGTTGACTCAAAAAAAATTGTCCCTATAGCTCAGAACCTAATATTGTTCATGAAGTAGCCCTTCCTGATGAAAAAAATTGCTGTATGGTGTGCCATTAGCAGAGAAAGATTTCTCAGAGCTCCAATATGCGATTTCTATTTTCTGTATGTCTGGAAACTTTTAGGGGTAGTCTACATAGGTTAAGTTTTATTTATTAATTTTGCTTTAGTTTTTATTATAAACAGTTACTAAATACTGCTTGTCTTTAAACAGATAAAGTGTGGAGTGCCGGTGATGGAGAGGCAAGGTTTGAAACCCAGGACTTCTTTAGCAAGTCAGAGAAACTTTGTTTCATTGTGACATATAACATCCAGAGAGCTGGCAAAAAGTTGCTGGTCACTGTCAACAACAAATTACTGCATACATTGGAGGTAATTTATTTTAACATTTTCATCTAATGTAATACAATGCCATTTTTCAGGCAATATATCTTTAAAAATAAAAAGCACTGTTTTCTTCTGATTATTTTGAATATTTTATCATATACTCAGAACATAACCTATATAGTGCACACAAAATTTTAGTCAGCTATGTCAAAGAATTTTTTTTTATGTTCCATTAACATCTAAGGTCAAATGGGTGACATTTTATTTTTAAAACAATTACTCATCAGCAGTGATATTCACTTGCTTACATGTTAATCTTTAGGTTTGTATTACTTACATTCACACACACACATTCACTCTCATTCATACCTCTGGACTTCTAGGGAGAATGGGAAATAATCCTGGCCAAAGAAAAATTGCCAACATCCACCTGAAAATCAAACCCAGAAACCTTGACTTTTGAAGGTTAAAGTCAAACCACTTCTAAGATATTATAACAAATAGGAACACCAGTTAGTGTTAATCTCACTTCATTTATCTTCTAATCAGTTAGTGTAGCACTAACGTTACACTTAAGTCACTATTGTAAACTCAGAATAAACTCAACTTATCCATTGAATCGAATCACAACTGAACTGTCACCACCAGATCACAACTCACACTGAACTGCAGTCAGCAAGGTTCACTCTCACTGTCTGCTGAACATTTCATAAACTTTTGACAAGTCTTAGAGTGCCAAGGAACAGACGTATGGAGGAAAGAATTTCTGGGGCAGAAATGGGAGAAGGGGAATAGGAGAAGAGCATTTAAGAGGATTCTTAGAAAGGAGGTCAGGAACTATGGTCAGTTTTTAAGTAGAGTTAATTAAAAATGAAACTGGTCTGTACAAAGAGAACAGAATTAAAAATATTTGGTATTATTTATGTATTGGATAACTATAGATAAGTTTAAAATGTATGTATAAGTAATTATGTTGGGCAGATATGAGTCTAAGAGCATGGGCTGAATGTTTGTCATATTCAAGTACCTACATATGTATTAAGTATATAAGTATATAAGATATAAGTATCATTGGTTATTCTTTTGTATACTGTTGGTAAAAGCAGTATGTACCTACAAATAAAACAAATCTGATGGTGATATTCACATTATTTCCTCTACTCATTATTTAACAAACTATTTTTATAAAAGCATATTCTTCAATTTATTTCACGCTAATCAAAATAAGCATATGAGAAATGGTTTTATTACATTTTCCCTGTAGTACAGCAGGCTTAAGTGACAGTCATATCTTTTAACAGTAGATCGCTGGGTGAGGACTATGAAATTGCATTCTGTTTGCATGATTGAGAGAAAAAGACCAAATAACAATTTTGCAGTTGAAAAAATATAGCTACAGTAAAACCCTGCTTAACCGAAATCCAGCTTAACTGAAACAAAAAATAGTCAAATTTTAAAATATTCATAACCACAGAAGGAAAAAAGGTGTCAAATTTTGCTCATCCCTGCAATAGTGTGCCTGTCCCCTTTCGCAAGTGTTCAAATTTAAGTGCCAATGTCCTCAAAGGAATGCTACAACTCTACCCTCGTCCCTCAAACACTATTGTGTTGTGACTGGCTGGTGCGACATAGCATCTCGTAAACGAATTGAAAAAAAAAAAAAAAAAAAACAGAAGAAAATAAGTGATTACATTCTTGGTTATAGAAATAGTGTATAATTATGATTTATTTGCCTAATTAAAGTTATGTTTAAAATTCACATGCTTAATGACCTCTTATTCCCTCCCCCTGTCGGTCTGGGTGGCTTAGTTGGTTAGACACTGGCCTACTGATTCCAAGGTCGCGGGTTCAAACCCAGCCTAGGCCGATGGTTTTTAAGTGTACTTAAAAACGACAGCTCTAGGTCAGTAGATTTACTGGCATGTAAAAGAACTACTGCGAGACGAAATTCCAGCACACCGGCAACGCTGATGTGATCCTGGCAATTGACAGCATCGTTAAACAAAAAAATAATTTTTTTCTATTCCCTTCCAGTTTTACGAAAAATACTTTTCATTGATTATCTGAAAAATTGCATTATCTGAAATGACTTTGCCCCCTTTATTTAGTTTAAATGGGGTTCTACTGTATTTGAAACTTCAAATCTAAAATAAAGAATATGTCAGAAATAGTTAATACCACAAAAAATGTAATTGGGCTTAAATGTGTACTTAAATGAGATTTACATTTTTTGTGCAGTAAATTTGTGTCTGCCTCTTACAGTTTACAAGTTGATTCAGAAAAAGAAGACCTCGCAGGCTATTCCCAGAAAATTCAAAATACAAGTTTTTTATATTACATAAAATTTTGATAATTCTCCCAGTCAGGTCGGTGAGACCCGTAAACCAATGACAGGTGTGGTCCTCCAGACATTCTGGGGGTTGTGAGAGAGCGATGTGACCGCCAAAACATAAAAATATGGTGCTCTCTAAAAAGCGGTTACTATTACTGCTATTGCTCTCTTCAATATCATCAGCGAAAAATATTGGAGAGCAAGAGGATTAATGACCTCATTGTCAGAAATCCAGCATTAGCTAACAACAACATATGTATTAACTTAACATGAATAAGTATACAGAATGTCCCAAAATTAGACTGACAAACTTTGGAAGCTGATAGATAACATTATTTTAAACACTTTTTGTTAAGGAAAGCTTTTTGCTGCAGTGCTTCGTTTAAGCGCTAGATAAGTTAATGTCATAGATGACTGCCTTCCACCCAGTGTAAGTATTTAGCGCTCTTCTAGTGCTTAAACAAAGCACCACAACAAAAAACTTTCCTTAACAAAAAGTGTTTAAAATAATGTTATCTATCATCTTCCAAAGTTTGTCGGTCTAATTTTGGGACATTTGATATATTAAAATGATAAGGGATCAAAACAAGCTTAAATGGCTTAAACCCTGTTGTTGTTGATGTTAACTGAATTTTAAATGCTGATATGACAAGTTTCATTACATTATCTTAAAACATTTTATGTGGATGCACTCACCCTGGGCCAACTGATGAGCTATGAGACTGAGAAGTAGTGAAGGCCGCATAGTTGGCTGGGAGGGCTCGGGACGCTGACCACGTGCCACCCTCCCACCAATGACGCCTGCAGTGAGCAGCAAGACTTGGACCTTCATGGGCTGTCACGCTGGGGTTTATTATTGTTGTAACCATGCATTGTGACTTACATCTGTTTCTTCTTGGCAGAAAGTGGGAGATTCATGGCAGGATGAAAGGATTGTGGTCAATCTGGACCAAGAGGTGCCAAATTGGAAAGAAGAGTCCCTCCGCATAGAACTAAGGACTACACTTGAAGAAGGCGCTGTATATATTGCTGGTGTTCAAGAATGCAATCCTCAAGGTAATTCTGTAATCTACCCATTGCTGCTGGCTATCATGCTTCTTAGTAATAAATTACTCAAATTCATGAAAAACTGACATTCGTCTTCTCAGGATAAGGAAAAACCTTGGAAAAAACCTTACCCAGATAACTTACCCTAAGTGAGATTCAAACTGGCGACCCCTTGAACGTGAGGCAGACACGCTAACCATCACACTACCGAGGTGGTGGTGGCAGTGGCGGTGGCGGTGGCGATGGTGATGGTGATGATATGTACTGCAGTTGGATGCAAATCATTTGGAAGAACAATGTGCTGTAAATGCAACATAGGATTGTGTGTACAATGTTTTGCAAATTACTATACAAGACTTCTAACACTTCTAACATGTGTACATTAGTGTCGTTTTACTGCTTCCCTCTGTTACTAAAGTGCAGTAGTGTTAGTGCCCAGCGGTACCATATGATATCAGTCCATTATCCAAAATTGGAACAAATATTTTTCAAAAATATCATATTTCCTACTTTCCTGTTTATTATGGAGCATATACGTTAAAAAAAAAATTGAAATAAAATTAAACAATCTGATGTTCCAGTTCTACCTCTTAAACTTTGCCCACACACGGCTTGTGTGTTTAAAAAAACACCAACAGTAAGTTTGTTGGCATAAATAAATAATAATTACCATGTGAAAGTTATTTAATCCTGGGATATAAAGTACTTGCAATAGTAAGTCACCATTGGGGTAATTGTCTCTGATGTGAGACTGCCTTTGTGATTTACCAGGAGAAATAGGAACTGGCTTGAGAATTGAATGCCATTCTGGCAGTTTGTCACAATAGCTCAGTGGTTAGAGCGTCCGCCCGGCAAGCGGAAGGTCTGTGGTTCAAATCCCAGATGTGGCATTGAATTTTTAAGTTCCAGTTCTACCTCTTAAAATCTGATGTGTTGCACTCACATGACTTTCTCTGCTCTTGTACTAAGCATTCTTACAAAACCTTATTCCTATATCTTCTCCGTGTTAGTTGAGATAAACATTTGCACAAATTATCTTATTGCTTATTTCTTGGTGTGTACAAGAGGAATATGAGAATACAGTAGGCTTTGAGTGATAGTCAAATCTTTTAAAGCTTTGAGATCCTGTTCACTTTGCACAGTAAAGATATAAAAAAATGAATAACGATCATCCATTTGACGAAAGTTTAAGTATTTCAAAACTCGCACACATAACAAGAAATATTTCTGAAATGTTTCACTCCAAAAAAGAATTTATTTGGACATAAATTTTGCTTTAGAGAGATCTACATTTTCTGTACAGTAAGATTTTGTCTATCTTTTACAGTTTACAAGTTATTCAAAAGTCATCCAGAGTAAGCAGGACTACATAGGCTATAGCCAGAAAATTCAAAATATACATTTCATTTGTCATACAAATATCCTAAACATATGGCATTTTAATAAAAATCATTAGAACTATTTTCAAAAAATCAAAATTCATGAAAATCAAAATTTTTGAAAAATTTTCCATGTAAAGTGTAGTTTAGGGTGGGGCTATTTTCTTCAAAATTTTTTTGGTGCATCCTTGAAAGACATTAAACTTAAATACCAACTTTGATTTGTAACTGACTTTTCCTTTTGGAGTTATCCTGTCCATGCACACACGTAAGCCGTGCACGCGCACGCACACGCGCATGCACACACACACATGCACGCACGCATGTTCAAATCAATTTTTAACATAAGTGAGGGGCTACAAGTAAATTAATACGGATTATGAAAGAGAATGAAGTAGGCGTTGCTCTAATACAAGAACCGTACCTCATTCATAATAACCAGGCTGGAATTTCCAAGTCACTTTGGACCTATGCTTTCGGAAATGGAAGGAAACGAGCTACTATATTAATAAAAAATAAATAGATGCAACAGCAATCACACAACTATGTAACGAAGACATCGCTGTAATTGAAATTACCTACAGATGTGCAAAATTGTATGCAGTAAGTTCATATTTTGTTTTTACACAAGAGATTGAGAGAAATATCAGGCAAGTAGAAAATATTTTAAATTACATCAAAAGAAGTGGTATACTGATCACAGTTGACAGCAATTGTCAAAGCAAACTATGGTATGGCCTAACAACAAATCAATCTGGCAATGCACTGGAGGAGTTCTTAACACTAAGCGATTTGAATATTGTCAACAAAATGTCGGAGTCAACTTTTGAGATAAGGGCCAGAAGCTACGTTTATTTAACATTAGTCAATAATAAACTATTAAGGCAGGTGATCGACTGGGAGTGTGGAACACAAGAAAGTTGTTCCGATCACAGAAATATAACCTTCAAACTGAGCTTGACACGGCAGCACATATCTCCAAACGAAACCAAACCACAAGAAAGTATATCACAAAGAATGGCAACATTGATAAATTTGAAATCGCTCTTGTTTCAAATATCAAAACAACCTTTCATTATGACAACATTGCAGATATGAAAATAATGGATTGTGACCTGGAAAACATTACCACGTATGAGAATTGTGATGCAGCGGAAAATTTAATATCCTCATCAATTAATGAAACTTGCATCACAAGTCTCAAGATGTGTAGGGCATTGAAAGGAAATACCATTTCGTGGTGGAACGATGAACTTACAATTCTAAGGAGAAAGACAAATGCACTACGAAGACAGTACCAAAGATCTACAACAAATGAGAGGAAAACCAAATATCATGAAGGAAAACATGAATATGAAATGAAATTTCAAGAGGCCAAACTGAAGTCCTGGATGAAATTCTGCACCTTGTATACATAAATAGCAACTATTGTCAATATTTTATTCTTTTTAAGAGTGGCTTATATGTGCCTGTAGTCTTTAGTTGAAAAATATTATGTATGCATCTCTTCTGTAGGAACAGTATCCTGTTTAATATTGTTACCCCACACCCTCCCCAAATTTCAGTTCCATATTGCAAGTGCACATATATTATGCCGTAATATATAGCTTTAAGCTCTTCTACATTAAGGTATTTTGCAAAGTATTTGAGTAGGTGTAGGTTTTTTGTAATTTTCTTACATACTTCGTTTACATGCATTTCATATGTTAAGTGTTCGTCAAGATATATTCCTAAAAAAATTTGATTAGATACCTGTTCTACTTTAGTACTTTCAAGTCTTACATTTATGTAGTTTAGTTCCTCCCCCCTTTTTTGCTAATGCTGAAAATGTATCAGTTTGGTTTTTTTATGTTTAATTTAAGAGAGTTATCTTTAAGATAATTTGAAATTTGTAGCAAATTTTGAGAAATTTTGTTTTCTAGTTGTAGCAAGTTTTTTCCTTTACAAATGAGTGAAGTATCATCAGCATACAATATGAGTTTCAAATCGGTTGATTCCCCCAAATCATTTACATACAAAATAAAGAGCAGTGGCCCTAGGATGGATCCTTGAGGTACTCCAGATTTTACATTTTGAATGTTAGATTGAACAAATTTGAAATGGTTTCCATACAGCCAATTTAGTTCACAACATTGTTTACGATGTAAACAGTAACAGGAGCAGTAACCAAAGAATATTTCCCATCCGTGAGAAGAAGATTGAAGCAACGGTTACCAATATCTCCGGAGTTCACAGCAATGATAATAGGACATGGAAAGCTAAGATCATATTACCACAGATTTAGATTTTTAGATAACGCAATGTGCAAATGTGAAGAAGAGGACCAAACAGTAAACCACATTATATTTCGATGCATAATACTTAACCAGAGAAACGCTATGATTAGGAAAATACAAAGTAAAGGTGCTGTTTGGCCAATAAACAAAGAAGAACTTGGAAACAATTAACCTTTTGTTAACTTCATTAATTTTATAAAATTCACAGAAATAGAATGTCGTAAGTCCAAATATATATCATTTCTACTCCTTACCAAGATTGCAACCAGTATCATTGTCCGAACACATTTCAATACTCTACTGCTGTTATAATTATATTTGCCTTTTACTACAAGTTAATAACTAGATCTATGATTTGTAAAATAGCATTAGGTTAAAGAAATAAAGTCAAACTAATAAACAAAATAAAATAGCATTAAACAAACATCAAGTAAAAAGCTGTAAATATACATATAATAGAGAACTATTAAATTAGACAATAGTAGATAAAAACTTTAAGGTAAATAAAAGTGTCACCAACAATATATACATGTACCTATATAAAATGTAAATTGTATGTAAATAAATAAATGCAAGCATGTAGTATTCCTACGGAATGGGGCATGCAATTAAAAAACATGCATGTGTGCACACACACCCACCCCATCATCATCTCCACAACATACACACGCAGACCTTTTTCTAAAAATGCTTTTTTTTAATTCAGGGGGTCTCAAAACATATTTCCAGTGAAATCTCAACATTAAATTTTGGGTGGAATACAATACTTCCTCTACTTTCCAGTAGAGAAAGTAAAAAAATAATAGTGACTTCCCAATTGGGAAAAGTTTAATTATTTGAAAATTTAAAATAGCAAAAAATATACAAGAAATGGTTCACTCCATAAAGAAAAAGTCATTTGGAGTAAACTGGGTGCTTTAATGACATCTAGTTTCTTTTCGGTGTTAAGATTTTGTCTGTTTCTGACAATTTATCAATCATTCAGAATGAAGAGGGCTTCAGAGGAGATTCTCAGAAAATTCAAGATACACATTTTATTTGTCATGAAAATATCTAAAACATATGGTACTTTAATAAAAATCATCCATTTTTAGAAGAAAAATAACAAATTTTTACATACAGAAGGTAGTATGTAGTAGAAGTTGCTTGAAAACTCTTGAGTCACATTGTTTGTAGGAGCTAAACTTAAATACCTATTTAACCAACTTTTCATTTGTTACAACAACAGACATCCTTCTAAAATACTAATTTTAAAATATAGGATCTTCAAAACATGCTTTGCTGGTAAAATCTCAATATAAGCTTTTTGGATATAATGCAACAATTCCTCTATACTATACATAATATATTGCTGCAAATATTATGTATATCTAATTAGAAAATAATTTTGATATGTTACAGGTGATACAAGGATATTAAAGGTGGAATTATCACAGTATTACAGAAAATCACTTCACTGTAACTTGGTTCGCTACAATCAAAGTTATGTACTTGGAGATGTTAAGAAGAAGAAAGGTCAGTAGTAGTGGTTATAGTGGTTGTAGTGGTACTGGCAGTAGTGGTAATGGTATTGGTGATAGTCATAGTACCTAGTGCTAGTGGTTTTTTTTTTATTCTGTAAGGGAAAAATCTTTTAAAAACACTATTCTTTATGGTGAGATGGATTTACACTACCTAAAAAACCCCTACCTGACACTACTCATTTTCGACCTGTATAACGGCATACACCAAAATGGTAGCTGTGCATAATTAGTTCCTATCTTATTGTTCTTTTATCTCTAGTGCTGCTGCCTTGCTTAGTGATTAGGTCAGGTATGGGCATCCTCTTGATGTAGAAGGGGATCCTGCAGTGGTTGGCAACATAGAGAACAGAGGGTAAGGAATGGTGGAGAACATGGGTGCCACGAAGAGAGGGGGGCAAGTAGTTGGTCGGCTTAATGTGCAATCAATTACTGACTATTAAACTACTATTTTAAAACATCAATTTTTATTTAGCACAAATTAATATGGTTATATGCGACAAATATTATATACTTTGACAATAAAATAATGAATTAATATTATTTGATTGAAAATTTCAAACATGTGCCCCCCCCCCCTGGAAAAATGTCTGCTGACGCTCATGTTGGAGAAACTAAAACAGTTTACCCAGATATATCGGATGTGGTATCAGAAGGAATGGACAGGAATAAGGTAGAGGACTACACTTAAGGGGATAACACTGCTGCCAACATTAGAATATTCACTTGAGGCTGTGTATACAACAGAAAGGGGATTACTCTGAAGGGGATAACACTGCTGCCAACATTAGAATATTCACTTGCAGCAGTGTATGCAACAGAAAGGGGACTACTCTGAAGGGGATAACACTGCTGCCAACATTAGAATGTTCACTTGCAGCAGTGTATACAACAGAAAGGGGATTACTCTGAAGGGGATAACACTGCTGCCAACATTAGAATACTCACTTGCAGCAGTGTATACAACAGAAAGGGGACTACTCTGAAGGGGATAACACTGCTGCCAACATTAGAATGTTCACTTGCAGCAGTGTATACAACAGAAAGGGGATTACTCTGAAGGGGATAACACTGCTGCCAACATTAGAATATTCACTTGCAGCAGTGTATACAACAGAAAGGGGACTACTCTGAAGGGGATAACACTGCTGCCAACATTAGAATGTTCACTTGCAGCAGTGTATACAACAGAAAGGGGACTACTCTGAAGGGGATAACACTGCTACCAACATTAGAATATTCACTTGCAGCAGTGTATACAACAGAAAGGGGACTACTCTGAAGGGGATAACACTGCTACCAACATTAGAATATTCACTTGAGGCTGTGTATACAACAGAAAGGGGACTACTCTGAAGGGGATAACACTGCTGCCAACATTAGAATGTTCACTTACAGCAGTGTATACAACAGAAAGGGGACTAGCCTGAAGGGGATAACACTGCTACCAACATTAGAATGTTCACTTGCAGCAGTGTATACAACAGAAAGGGGACTAGCCTGAAGGGGATAACACTGCTGCCAACATTAGAATATTCACTTGCAGCAGTGTATACAACAGAAAGGGGACTACTCTGAAGGGGATAACACTGCTACCAACATTAGAATGTTCACTTGCAGCAGTGTATACAACAGAAAGGGGACTACTCTGAAGGGGATAACACTGCTACCAACATTAGAATGCTCACTTGCAGCAGTGTATACAACAGAAAGGGGACTACTCTGAAGGGGATAACACTGCTGCCAACATTAGAATGTTCACTTGCAGCAGTGTATACAACAGAAAGGGGACTACTCTGAAGGGGATAAAACTGCTACCAACATTAGAATGTTCACTTGCAGCAGTGTATACAACAGAAAGGGGACTACTCTGAAGGGGATAACACTGCTACCAACATTAGAATGTTCACTTGCAGCAGTGTATACAACAGAAAGGGGACTAGCCTGAAGGGGATAACACTGCTACCAACATTAGAATGTTCACTTGCAGCAGTGTATACAACAGAAAGGGGACTAGCCTGAAGGGGATAACACTGCTGCCAACATTAGAATATTCACTTGAGGCTGTGTATACAACAGAAAGGGGACTACTCTGAAGGGGATAACACTGCTACCTACATTAGAATGTTCACTTGCAGCAGTGTATACAACAGAAAGGGGACTACTCTGAAGGGGATAACACTGCTGCCAACATTAGAATGTTCACTTGCAGCAGTGTATACAACAGAAAGGGGACTACTCTGAAGGGGATAAAACTGCTACCAACATTAGAATGTTCACTTGCAGCAGTGTATACAACAGAAAGGGGACTACTCTGAAGGGGATAACACTGCTGCCAACATTAGAATATTCACTTGAGGCTGTGTATACAACAGAAAGGGGACTACTCTGAAGGGGATAACACTGCTACCAACATTAGAATGTTCACTTACAGCAGTGTATACAACAGAAAGGGGACTACTCTGAAGGGGATAACACTGCTACCAACATTAGAATGTTCACTTGCAGCAGTGTATACAACAGAAAGGGGACTACTCTGAAGGGGATAACACTGCTGCCAACATTAGAATGTTCACTTACAGCAGTGTATACAACAGAAAGGGGACTACTCTGAAGGGGATAACACTGCTACCAACATTAGAATGTTCACTTGCAGCAGTGTATACAACAGAAAGGGGACTACTCTGAAGGGGATAACACTGCTGCCAACATTAGAATGTTCACTTGCAGCAGTGTATAGAACAGAAAGGGGATTACTCTGAAGGAGATAACACTGCTACCAACATTAGAATGTTCACTTACAGCAGTGTATACAACAGAAAGGGGATTACTCTGAAGGAGATAACACTGCTACCAACATTAGAATGTTCACTTGCAGCAGTGTATACAACAGAAAGGGGACTACTCTGAAGGGGATAACACTGCTGCCAACATTAGAATGTTCACTTGCAGCAGTGTATAGAACAGAAAGGGGATTACTCTGAAGGAGATAACACTGCTGCCAACGTTAGAATGTTCACTTGCAGCAGTGTATACAACAGAAAGGGGACTAGCCTGAAGGGGATAACACTGCTACCAACATTAGAATGTTCACTTGCAGCAGTGTATGCAACAGAAAGGGGATTACTCTGAAGGAGATAACACTGCTGCCAACGTTAGAATGTTCACTTGCAGCAGTGTATAGAACAGAAAGGGGACTAGCCTGAAGGGGATAACACTGCTGCCAACATTAGAATGTTCACTTGCAGCAGTGTATACAACAGAAAGGGGATTACTCTGAAGGGGATAACACTGCTGCCAACATTAGAATGTTCACTTGCAGCAGTGTATACAACAGAAAGGGGACTACTCTGAAGGGGATAACACTGCTGCCAACATTAGAATATTCACTTGCAGCAGTGTATACAACAGAAAGGGGACTAGCCTGAAGGGGATAACACTGCTACCAACATTACAATATTCACTTGCAGCAGTGTATACAACAGAAAGGGGATTACTCTGAAGGGGATAACACTACCATTGACTGGTTTTGTTTCTCAATATAGTGTTAGAGCATTAGTCCACTTTCTTTATTGCCATGTCTTGTGCTTCTTCAGGTCCAAAGAATTTAGAGCTAAAGAAGGTATCACTACCTATATCCCATTTAAAGTATTGATTAATGTGTGTTTCAGCTTGTGGAGATTCCTGCCCATTGACCTGTATGGATTATATTTCTTCACTTCCTACCTGTCAATATGTCATAATGTGTAAAGCTTTGGGTAATGGCAGCACAAGTTGTTTCTGCAGTCCTGGTTACAAAGAGGCAAAGTGTGACTACAACATATGTAAGTAAAGGGCTGAATTCGACTTGTTTATATGTAACTGAAATAAGGACAAAGGTAACAACATAGACCACAGAGTACCTCAGGTCTTATATTGTTTGTTATATTCGTTTACTAATAAAGAAATATTTAATGCTAAATGCATATTATACTCTACAGGAAGATTATTATAAATATTATAATATAATATACAGAGGCAGGTATTTATGAAGATTAATTTTCTCACTTGTGTTTTTTAATATTGGTGAAAGCAGAGATTGGTGGAAATTCTTTTACACTTTTGATGAAAATTGTACTAAAATGAATTAGTTTTGTATTTGTACCTATATATTGATATCTTTTTAATGGCTAAGTTGAAATTATTAACATATTTACAATGCTATGAATAGATTGCCATGTAAAGCATAAATTTATATTATTTTGAACATTATTAAAGATTAATTAAACAATACAAAGATGTGTATTTACATCGAGTTCAACTGTTCTTATGGGTCATTTTATTGCCACTGTCATTGTTGCATCATTAGATCCTTCAGAAGGTAAATCAGTAAAAGCATTCTTGTTTACTACAGAGTGTGTGGAAAACATAATGTCACTGCACCTGTAATCTACTCTAATGTTGCAAAATAGTACTTCATCACTACAATAATTGCTGTATCATTGCTGTATTGTTCTGCACACAATTAAGTGGAAACTTGAATGGATGTACATCTCATTTTCACACTCGTACACCTCAAACAATGCAGCCGGTCAGGTTCATGAAACACATTGTATTGTTTTTGGTCAGAAACAGTCCTACCGTCCCCACTCACATAACAAAATGGACTGCAGGCAATAGGTACCTTGCTGACCATGACAATGTTAGCACTCCCAATTCTTGGAATTCTTAGAATTTTCTTGTAAAAATTCAACTGCTAAGATATAAATAATTGACATTGATTGATGAGGATCAGTTATTATTGTATGCTATGAAATTTATTGTGAAATAAACAAATCGCAATAATTCGTGATTTTGTAAACATTTAGCTATTATAGTCCCAATTTGTGATTTATCGCGATTATTTTATTCATAAATTAGCTTTAGAAACCCCTAATTCATGGATAATTATAAGAAACAGTAGTATATCATACATGTCTTGATTATCATGATCTCCATAAATACCTGCCAAAATACACACACACACACGCACACACAAGCAAATACACACACACGCACATGCCCACATGTAATCACACTGAACCATATCCAGTAACAAACATGCAGCTAGCACAACACTAAAAAGATCACCTCTATGCTACACACTGTAGTTAGTTCATGTGTATAACATGATTACTACTTAGTAACTGGTAATCACACAACTCAATTCAGGAAGAAGGTTAAGCTGTTTTTAATAGATCATTGCTTTATAATTTACAAGAGTTTTCTTTATACTAGATGCAATAATATTAACCGGGCTTGTGGGCCGTGGTCTATTGGGTTCCTTCTTCTTCCCAAACGTCAGTCGGTGCTGAGATCTCCACTAGGAAACTTCGACCTCGCCGCCACTGAAGATGTCTGCCGTAGTCGCAGATGAAACGTTTGGGAAGAAGAAGGAACCCAATAGACCACGGCCCACAAGCCCGGTTAATATTATTGCATCTAGTATTGACACCGGCCGTGAAAGCCTTAGAAGTTTTCTTTATGTTTCAAAGATTATAATTAATGCTTTCTTAGTTGTTTATGCATTAATTTTGAAAATTATTCAATTCATCTCATTCTCAATCTCAATCTGTGAGGATTGGTGGACCATCAGCCAATGAGAGCGAGAGGGCTGGCTCAAACTTCCACGGTCAAAGTATAAATAAACGGACAGCCGCCTAGTCAGCACAGTTCCTACGGAGGAGTAGTCCTGAAGAAGCCCTACATAGTAGGGCAAAACTTTGGCAACAACAGGAGCAACCAAGACATGGCAGAAGACTTAGTTAATATGGACACCAGCCACTGAAGCCTACATAGTGACTATTATGTCGTTTAGTATTCCTTTTTAAGATTGCAGATTACCAACTCATTTCTGATTGGTGTATTGCATACATGCTATTACTTGCATGAAATGATACATCTTCACAGATTAACATATATATCACAACTGCACAAAAAAGGTTCCTTATTTATTCTTCTTCATTACTAGCCATTGTCTATCCTTTGTTCTTTTCCATGATTTTCACTCACAATCGATGCTGGTCATGTTCCATATTACCGAATAGCTTCAGACGTAATATAATATTTTACAAAAACAAAACATGTCATTCACATAAGGGTCAATCCACGTCAAATCGCACACAACTTTTTTGTAGGAGGTTCAAAATTTTTTTATGAATAATAGGCATCAAATAAGGAGACCTGTATTTTTTTATTCCCATATTTTTAAATTACTTGCTTAGTTATGGCTATTAGAAATTAAGCAATTTCTGCACGCACCGTAATATAAAATCACTTGTTACTCTAAGGCCATATAGAGTTGAGAGTTGGGGTTTGGCACACTGGAAAGGTTAAATACAACACTTTTAACAACTTTCAACCAATCATTATTACACACAAATTTTTTTGATGGTATATTTTGTAAAAACAGAAATAGAATTTAAATCGATATGTTAAAAATCTAAAAAAAACACACACATATTCCCTGACATTTTATCTATAAAATAAGATCTTAAAAACTATGGAGCTTGCATAAGTGCATTTGCTACAATTTTTTTTTTCTGGAGGCCTGCAAGCGCTCACGGACGTCATGAAGTAAAGATCCATTTGTACAACTGGATTCACCATTCTTGGCCCCTGGAGGAAGTAAATGTAAAGCGTGAAAGCGATCACCAAGCCAGGTGACTGCAGACAGCATGTGAATTGGTGCGTCAGCTTCATATGCTAGTCACATATCTTCTTACTAAGGCATAACAGTCCATGCAGAAAAATGCCTTTGCAATGTATCTTCTTTCTGATACTCCTGTGGCATATGATACACGCTTTTGAACTTTTGAATTTTTTTGAAAAAATCTTCTAAGCAGTTCTTTGCGTTTAGCTTCTTTCTTCATGTATGCCCATAGATTTGAAACAATTTCTCTACTCTGATTGTGTAATGTTTCAGTCCCTAATTTAGAATGTACAGGTGGCATAATTGATTTACGTTATGATCAATGTCTCACAAATTCACTATATTCAGTCATCGCAAAGATCTATGTCTTCAACTGCACACTGCAGTAAAAAGCACCTGTGAATTAGCAAGAACTGTCTCAGATCGTGCAAACATCATTACCTTGCCCCTCCCTCCCCATGTAGTGCATGGTTTCATTTGCAGAATTATACAATAAGAGCTGATGAAAGAGACAAAAAATATGAGTTTGCCTACAGGACTTCCAGTCAAGGTCAGGGGTAAAAAACGATGGGTCCAGCTATGCTTTAAAATGATACTCCTTCATTCCTTTGTCAAAAACTGAAGTTTTAGTGAAACAATTTTCTTTCAAAGAAGGAGGTAGACAGTAGAAATTTAAAGTTTTGTGTTGTATGGAAACATTAGTTTAAAATGCACATTTTAAAAACATTTTGAAGATGCTAATAGTGTACATATAATAGTGTCAGCTAGCAGTGTTCTCCTTACTGTACTGTTGTAATGTTCATGGAAGCTCAAGCAGTGGACTGTTGCCGCAATGGAAGGTGGCAATTGTGTGAGGTTACGGTCACCGTCACTGCTGCTACACAAGTCCGCTGCACTGATTTGTAAATTAATTACAACTGAACTATTAGAGACTCCATTCTGATTTTTTCTGAGAACATTGAATAAACTTCAGTGTATCTTTTAGTTTTTTTTTCAGATTTTTAAATGATCGAGTTTGTTTTATTATCTAACTTTAAAAACTTAATTGTGTAAAATATATAATTAATAAAATTTTCTAATAAATACCTTACAAAATACTGCAGTTTATCTTTAATTTGAGCCAAAGATCAAGTAATTTGCTTTATTACAATCAGAGGTATGATTGATCGAACGGTGAGGAGCGTGCGATTTTTGGGACACTTCAAAAATTAATTTCAGCCAAAATAGATTTTTTTATATAAAATGAAGAAACACAGGTCAAATGCATTTTGTTCCAAATCATCAAAAAGATTTTCAAGAAAATCTGAGAGATTAAGCTCATTTTTTGCCATATTTTGTGTGATTTGACGTGGAATGACTCATAACAGGAAGTTGACACATTTTTGGTGGACACAAATAAACATAATAAATATCAACATGAACCATCTTATTAAATTTTCTGGGCATATAATTTCAGTCAAGAACTTTATCTAATAGTAATTATATTGGATTTATTTGTTTCATTGTGATTGTACTATAACTAATAATTATTTATTAATTATAGTGAATTATATAAAATTGATACATCCCATATCATGTAATTGTAATAAGTACATGAATAGTAGTAAATAAATATTAAGACACTCTTCAATTGAATAAAACTGATGACTGAGCAAATGTCCCAGCAGACGTTTTTAAAATGTTCAACTTTCTTTATTGATTTTATGTTATATGGCAACTTATTATAAAGTTTGGAACTAGAATACTGTATTTGATTCAGGAGTTTAGCTATGACCTTGAGTTTGACACAAGTGAACCTGAGATATCACACTGTTGTTTTTTCCTCTTGCTTTGACATTTTATACCCAGCTTTAAAAGCAACTTATGCTTTCTTTCCTGGCATAATAAATATAATGTGAAAGAGCATGACTAATAAATTGTATAATGATACATAAAACAAAGCAATTATGATCATACTTTCAGTAATATCCCTAATGAGTTATGTTTATTGAAGACTCAAGAACCACATGATCTAACATTATAGCAACCTGTCACTGTTTACAGTAATTTTTAACTGCTGGTATTACTCTGTTTACATCATAGAAGCTTCCCACTCCACAGTGCCATTGCATGTTCAAGGACAAAGACATTCTCCTGAGTAAATGACAGTACACTGTTCCATCCTGATATATTTAGTATTTGCTCATATTAGATGTATATTTGATTTCTAGTGTGTGGTGTGGAGATGAATACATTCATTTGTTGAAAAAAATATTTCCCAATGATCTTTAGGCATACAAAGCGCATTCCTGAATTTAGACAGAAGAGAGAGATAAAATTCTAAGTTGTTTAAATGGTGACTTAGATGAACTCCTCCAATCCAGTTAGTACACATAATTACTCTTGTTATTCTCTTTCGGCTTTTAAATAATGCTGTGCATGACACAGAGTCATGAGTAATGAGTACATGAGTAATACCAGCAGTTAAAAATTACTGTAAACAGTGACAGGTTGCTATAATGTTAGATCATGTGGTTCTTGAGTCTTCAATAAACATAACTCATTAGGGATATTACTGAAAGTATGATCATAATTGCTTTGTTTTATGTATCATTATACAATTTATTAGTCATGCTCTTTCACATTATATTTATTATGCCAGGAAAGAAAGCATAAGTTGCTTTTAAAGCTGGGTATAAAATGTCAAAGCAAGAGGAAAAAACAACAGTGTGATATCTCAGGTTCACTTGTGTCAAACTCAAGGTCATAGCTAAACTCCTGAATCAAATACAGTATTCTAGTTCCAAACTTTATAATAAGTTGCCATATAACATAAAATCAATAAAGAAAGTTGAACATTTTAAAAACGTCTGCTGGGACATTTGCTCAGTCATCAGTTTTATTCAATTGAAGAGTGTCTTAATATTTATTTACTACTATTCATGTACTCATTACACAACATTATTCCATATCTCAAACAAGAATGCACATAAGCAAAGTACAATATGCCAACATGCTTTTCAAATAGGAAGAGTTCTGATCTGCAGCCAATGAGACACGTTTACATGCACAGCATTGCAAGCTCATTACCCCCACTCCTCATATTTCTTGACGCACGTCAAGCCCCATTTAAGGGGAAAGCAATATGACAACACAGCAGGACTCTGATTGGTTACTGGCCTGGAGATGCTCAAGGACAAACTCCTTCCCATTTGAAAAGCACAGTAAGTGCATCAATTCTGACATTTTGCAACAATACCGTGTGGAAGGGAAGTCATTACATTGATTAAAACCAGTGATAGATCGTAATATTTGGAACACATTTTGTATCTTACATTTTTGTCTCTGACCATTTCCTATGGAGATATTTTAGTTTTATCTTCCTTTCATAGAAGTTTGAAAACAGTGTTGTAATTAATTTAATTTAAAAGCTGAGTTAATTAATAACACTGAACAACACTTACAACATATTTTTCCGGGACACATTTCGAAGGTTAACTTTCCTCCATTATCAATTGGAAAATAACTGGGTTTCCATGGTGTTTGATGGTGCGGATGGTGATGCTTCTTCTGATGTTTCTTGTGGTAACGGTTCAATGAACTTACTGAAAATGTCTCTCTGAGGAATGTTGAAATTAAATACTCGGTTTGTATATTTTAAAATAAAGATTTGTTCCCATGTGGACAGTTCTTGTTTTCCGGTTATGTGTTTGAGAAGTTTCGGTTCTAGCTTTATGTCATGATTTTTTGTCCAAAAGTGAAATGCAACTGCTGATTTTTCTAATTGTTTACTCTTAATGTTTCTAACGTGTTCCTTGGATCTAATTTCCAAATTTCTTTTGGTTTTTCCTATGTATATTTCATTACAATCACTGCATTCAATTTGGTATATGCCAGATTTTTTGTTAGGTGGAATAGCATCTTTGATGTTTGAAAGTAGTGGGCTTTTTATGGAGTAATGGTTTACTGGTGCTAGCTGAATGTTGTATTCCTTGAACACTTTTTTTAAATTTATCAAAGGCCCATGGATGATATGTGAATTTTTTGAATATCATTTTTGTTTTTGCTGCTGTGAGAGTTGTAGTTTCTTTTAATAATTTTTTCTTTTCTGCTCGTCTTACCTTTTTATCTACTAATTCTTTGGGGAAGCCGTTTTTTTTTGTGCTATTTCAATTATTTTGTAATATTCTGTTTTATATTCTTCTGCTGAAAGAGGGATGTTCACCAATCTATGTGTTAAACTATTGAAAATTGCTTGTTTGTGGCTTCTTGGATTGTAGCTATTAGCTTTTATGTAGTTGTCTGTCTGCGTTGGTTTTCTGTGAATACCGAAATTTATTCTATCCTTGTTTTTGAGTAATTTTAGATCTAAAAATGGTAATTTATTATCTTTTTCTACTTCCACTGTGAAATTTATACTTTTGTCCTGTATGTTCAGAAGTTTTAATGCATCACTGATGTGTCTTTTTGGAACTATTGCAAATAAGTAGTCTACGTATCGCTGCCAGAGTTTGAACATCCACGGGAAACCTTTTGTGATCCTTATTTCCAATGAACCCATGTAAATATCTGCTAAGAATGGCGAGAGAGGGTTGTCCATTGCTAAACCTGAAGTTTGACGGAAATACTTTGTTTGGAACTGGAAGAAATGTTGTTCTGTGCATAATTTGGTTGATAATGGAGGAAAGTTAACCTTCGAAATGTGTCCCGGAAAAATATGTTGTAAGTGTTGTTCAGTGTTATTAATTAACTCACCTATTAAATTAAATATTTTAGTTTTCTTGAAAAAAAGCTGGCAATACTGCAGATTGTGTGGGTGTCACTTTCCCTAGCTCAGTGCATAAACAAACACAGTAACAGAGCTTCTTGAGAACACAAACAAATACCCTGCCTTGTCTTTCTGTGTTTACTGTGCGAGTGTAACACAATCACAAGCGTTAGCTCCCAAAACATTAAAGGGAAAGCGAAAGTGCCAGACGTGTTTACATCCACGAACCAGCTCAATTCCCTGACCACCTCAACGCAACATTGTCGACTTACTGCACGGGTAAAAAAGCTGCTTGGAGTATTCCTTCACATCTTTTAAGTGATTAATTATTTTGAAACCCTGTGTGATGTCGCATAATTACCACCGAAGCTATGTCAGAAATAAGTTACTCTACGCATCTTACAAGTAACAAACTGTTATCTTCGTACATTCCTGTGGAATTACGCATCCAAGTTGAATAAAAAACATTTATTTTTTCAAAATTGGCTGATCAAAGAACGAAATGCCACTGGACTTTTTTTTTTTTGTAATGCTTCTATGAAGCACATATTAGAAGGAATGTAATGACTTCCCTTCCATGCTATATTTGAAAATTATAACATAGAGTTGAGTTTATTTATTAAAGCGCCAATATGTTTATCCAATTTTAAACTACTCTTGGATCTAAATAGCAAGAAATTTTACATGGTTAGTGTTTTCAATTACTTTGTTGTTAATTTTAACCATTGGTTCTTGAAGATTATTATTTTGAGCTGGTCAAAAGTGCATTGTTGTTGCTTTCTAAAGTAATGTTTATAGCAAGCTTTTGAAATAACAAATTCATTTATTATATCATTTGCAGGTTCTCCAGTATTTAAGAATGAAGTGAAGTGCCTGAACAGTACGATGAACTCTGTGACAGTCAGTGCTCCTGCAGAAGATTATAAACACTGCTATTATAAAGATGTTGAGCCCACGCAGTACAGACTGGAGTACAGAGTAAGTTGTAAACTTATGCCAAAATTATCATAATGCCACAAGTGAGTTTGATGTTATCAATAGTTGACATGCACTGACTGACAGCACACTCAGGAGTAATACTTGCTAACACTATTTACTGAAATGAAATGTTTTATAGACAATACCATAAAATAAATAAATGTTTTGTTTGTTAACAACACTGTCAATTGCCAGGATAGTATCAGCATTGCTGGCGTGCTGGAATTTCGTCCTGCAGGAATTCTTTTACATGCCAGTAATCTATTGACATAGGGCTGTAATTTTTAAGCACACTTACATACCATCATTCGGGGCCGGGTTTGAACCCACGACCTTGGGACAAGTAGGCCAGCGTCTAACCAACTGAGCCACCCAGACAATATTATGATGCAGCAGCCATGCTCAGAGGTTATCACGAGGTCAGTACCAGGCAGAGAGATGAGTAGCACTATTGCACAATGTAAATACCATCAACACTATCATCAGATAAGTACATCTGGAAGTTTAGTCTCTAGAATATTCTGAAACTCCAATCAGCTGCTATACAAGGGAGCATTTTCATGAGTGACTTTAATGAGTTAGTGCATTTCTGATGCAACAAAAGTTCTGTTTTCTAAGTGAGTTTGTGACAGTTACTGTGGCATGCATTGAGTGCTGAGAGATTAGAGAGGTCTTGTGTTCAACTCCCCAGTGGGTGAACCATCCAGAGGAATAGGCTACATCATGCGCATGTCACTACATTGTGGAGAAAGTGGGAGAGGAGAGATTGCGTATGTGCTAAAATTACATTTTCTTCATGAATACTTACATAAGCAAATCCTGCTAGGTGCATAAATATCCTGAGTTCATAATTAATGTTTGTCAACTGATGCGCAGCAACTCCCAATTCAGCAGCTATTTTCTTCAATGTTTCTCCTTAACCTATAAAACATTTAATAACCAAATTAAGCAGGAATATATATGCCTTAACATTTTAAGTCAAAATGTCAGCCTTCATATACTATTAACAACCTATTATGCACACATAGACTCGATAATTAAATATGGAATCATATTTTGGGAAAATTCTCCAGAAGCTAAGGATAAGGATACAAAAATAAGTCATTTGAATTATATGTGGTGAAAAAACGTTCTACTCTTGTAAGCCACTATTCAGAAAGCTAGGCATACTTACTTTGGCATGTATTTATATGTTAGAGATAGTTTTATTTCTACAAAAGAATATATTTAATTTTCAAAACAATGAAAATGTCCATAATCATTACACTAGACATAATAAGGATATACACTTAACCTCAATCAGAACTATGATTTTAAGAAAGGAGTACTATACTCCAGCACAATAATTTAGAATTATCCTCCTAATGACATCAAAAGTATAAATAGTTTATAGATTTATTAATGTTTAATGAATGAAGAACCAAGACTGAAGTGAATGTGTTATGGATGAGTTGAAAGCAAATGTTGCTGTAGGAATTCAGGAAAACCAGTGTTTCACTTTGGACACGTTACATGAATGTTTTATACAAATTTCAAGATCTCTCCCAAATGAGATACTGACAGAGCACTTTGGCTACACAAAGGTGTTTGACCTGTGGGTATCAAAGATGTTGACTGAATTTCACAGATGGGAGCAGATCTTGAATTGAGTAGTCGGAAGCTTTCACAGCCGGTCTCTAGCCTTAGATATTGAATTGTTGATTCAATATTACAATAATGGTGATCAACTTCTTGACTACATTGTAATATGGGACAAAATATGGGTTTCATACTAAACACCAGATCATCCATGTGACAATCTATGGAGTGGCACTATACAAACTCGCCCTTAAAACTCAAAAAAGAAAAATCTGATGTGTTGCACTCACATGACTTTCTCTACTCATGTAGTAACCATTCTTACAAACTCTTATTCCTGTATCTTCTTCATGTTACTTGATATAAACATTTACAGAAATTTAAGAGGTAGAACTGGAACTTAAAAATTCAATGCCACAACTGGGATTTGAACCACAGACCTTCCGCTTGCCGGGCGGACGCTCTACCAGGAAAAAATACGAACTAACTTGAGAATTTAATGCCATTCTGGCAGTTTTTGAATTTTGAATTTTTAAGTTCCAGTTCTACCTCTTAAACTTTGCCCACACACGGCTTGTGTGTTTAAAAACACCAACAGTAAGTTTGTTGGCATAAATAAATAATAATTTACAGAAATAATCTTATTGCTTATTTCCTTGTAGGTACAAGGGGAATATTAGAATACAGTAGGCTTAGTCAAATCTTTTAAAGCTTTGAGATCCTATTCTCTTTGCATGCTTAACATATTAAGAAATCTGATGTGTTGCACTCACATGACTTTCTCTACTTTTGTATTACCCTCTTGCTTACAAACTCTTATTCCTGTATCTTCTTCGTGCTAGTTAAAATAAACATTTGTACAAATTATCTTATTGGTTATTTCCTTGCAGGTGCAAGGGGAATATTAGAATACAGTAGGCTTTGTGGGATAGTCAAATATTTTAAAGCTTTGAGATTCTGTTCTCTTTGCACATGTAACATATAAAAAAAATGAACAACGATGTTCCATTTCACGAAAGCCTTAAGTTTTCCGAAACACACACACATAACAAGGAATATCTCCGAAATGCTTAAACCTACTAGAAAATTTATTGAGACATAAATTATGTATTTTAGCAAGATTTTAATACCAACTTTGGTTTTTAACTGACTTTTTGTTTATGAGTTATGCTGTCCACAGATTGACACCAGACTGACACACACGCACACACGCACCCACGCACGCACGCACGCACACGCACACGCACACACACACACACACACAGACCTTTTTCTATAAATGCTTTTTTTTGGACTCAGGGGGTGTCAAAACATATATTTCCGGTGAAATCTCGACATCGAACTTTTGGGTGGAATACAATACTTCCCCTACTTGCCAGTGGAGAAAGTAAAAATGAACAACAATGTTGCATTTCATGAAAATTTGTTTTCCAAAACTGACTCAAATAACTAGGAATATCTCTGAAATGGTTCACTCTACAAACAAATTTATGCAGACATAAGTTGTGTGTTATAGCAAGATCTAAATTTTTTGTAAGTAAGATTTGGTCTATCTCTTACAGTTTACAAGTTATGCAAAAGTCGTCCAGAGTAAATACGACTACAGGGGTTATAGTCAGAAAATTCAAGATATACATTTCATTTGTCATCAAAATATCTCAAACTTACAGCATTTTAATCAAAATCATTAGAGCCATTTTCAAGAAAACCAAAATTTTTGAAAAAGTTTCCATGCAAAGGGTAGTTTAGGGTGGGGCTATTTTCTTCAAAATCTTCATGTCGCATCCTTGAAAGACATTAAACTTGGTTTTTAACCTACTTTTCATTTTTGAGTTATGCCGTCCACAGACTGACAGGCAGGCAGGCAAGCAGACGGACCTTTTTCTAAAAATGCTCTTTTTGGATTCAGGGGGTCTCAAAACATATTTCTGGTGAAATCTTGACATCAAATTTTTGGGTGGAATACAATACTTCATCTACTTTCCAGTAGAAAAAGTGAAAACCACTTCGCCACACTAGAAAATTGATGACAACAGTTTTTTTGGAATCAAGAAGGTTTAATCCTCACAGAGTTTCTGCCAAGAAGACAAGGAATATATGCACAGGTCTATTGTGCAACTCTTCAAGGGCTACAATGCACCATGCAAAACAAGTAGTCTGAAAAGATGTTTTTGATTCATAACAATGCTTGGACCCATTTTGCTGCTCAAACACAGGCACAGCTTAAGCACATCCTCCTTACAACCCTGACCTGGCACCCAATGAAGTCTTCAAAAGTGTTCCGTTTTATAAACAAAGTTATTTAGTTAATAATATTAAGTTAATATATAATAATAATAATAATAATAATAATAATAATAATAATAATAATAATAATAATAGTAATAATAATAATAATAATAATAATAATAATAATAATAATAATAATAATAATAATAATAATAATAATAATAATAATAATAATAATAATAATAATAAATATAATTTAATTTAATAATAATATTTAGTTAATATATTTAGTTAATAATGTGTTCTATTCATTAGAGGAATTTTTAAATAGGTTAAAAGTTCAGTAATCAAAAAGTCAGTGTTATGTACTTATTTTGTAATCTGTTAATAGTTCATTGTGTATAGTCTCTACTACTTGGTTAATCAGTTCTTTGTATATTATTATTAATTATTATTGTTGTGGTTCTGGTTGTGGTTGCTGTTGCTGTTGTTGCTTCTGTTACTGTTATTATCATTATCATTATTATCATTATCATTAATTATCATTATCATTAATTATCATTATCATTAATTATCATTATCATTATCATTATCATTATCATTATCATTATCATTATTATTATTATTATTATTATTATTATTATTATTATTATTATTATTATTATTATTATTATTATTATTATTATTATTATTATTATTATTATTATTATTATTAATGTTTTGTTATTTTGTCTTTTGCTACTTATATGTACTTATTTACCTTTGACTGAATTCAATCATGTATTACACCATATTGAATTGCAATAAATTATTATTATATGGATCACTGTATATACAAGTAACAGTATATTAAATTCTGGCTCCTTCTTTGTTTTCTTTTCTGTTGAAGTGATTCTGTTGTCAAAACAAGTGCTTTGAACTTGAGATGAATGTTTAGTTATGATTGTTTTTGTAGGATGTAAGTCATGGAATTCAGCAGAAGTGGGAGACATCTTCAGTGCAAATGTTTGGTGCCATAAACGTAACTGCTGAGGGATTGCATTATGGTACAAGGTATGAGATCAGGGCAGTTGCAGGTGATGAGTATGGTATCTTCTATGCCAGTGATGACATCCCCACAACAGTTTGTGCCACTATGTGTACAGGTATGCTTCAAGGTTCACATTTTAATGACCTAAAATATTTGAAAAATGATCTGAAAAATCTCTGTAAAATTAAAAAAAAAAAAAAAAAAAAAAAAGGGGGGGGGGGGAAAGAAAAAGAAAAAAAAAACAAATTACAAAATAAAATAAAAAACTGTTTACTTAATTTATTAAAATTAGCGCACAGAAAGTTATAAATTACTTTATTCATGAATATTACTTCTATACAGGTAGAAAAGGGTAGGTATAAGATAATTTAGAAAATCCATTAATTGGGAATTATTTTTTCCATGAATGCCATTAAAAGATCAACAAAGTTACTCTTTCGTCTCAGTTGAATAGTACAATTTGTAATGTTTGAAAAGTCATCCTTACATGGGCTAGTTTTGTTTCATAAATTACTAAAAGATTAAAAAGGTTAATTAGAGCTTCTTGGGTTACCAGCCATGTGATGTCTATAAAATTGTTGGAACTTTAGGCCATATTAAACTCCATAGCCATCATCAGGAAATGATGAATTAATAAATAAATGACCATCTCACACTCATGGCTATCATCAGGAAATGAATAATTAACCCTTTCGGTGCCAATCTAAATGCTATATTGCTGCTTAAACTGCCAGCCCTAAATATGGGGAAATGCAAGGTTTTGCACAAAGCTTTCCACTCACCTCAATTTTGAATCTGTTGAGTTGAGATTTTTTGCAGTCACTTCTGAAATGCTGTTTTCATTTATACACACTTTTGAGAATATTACTCTAGTACACATATTTTGAATAAAAACTTGAATTGTTAATTATTATTTATTTATGCCAACAATATGCCAACAAATTACGAACTGGGTTGAGAATTTAATGCCATTCTGGCAGTTTGTCACAATAGCTCAGTGGTAGAGCATCCGCCCGGTAAGCGGAAGGTCTGTGGTTCAAATCCCAGTTGTGGCATTGAATTTTTAAGTTCCAGTTCTACCTTTGAATTGTTAAATTTGTATTTTCCACTTTCAGTTTATTTTTGACACCACAATTATTATCACATACTAATTTTGCTTTAGCCTGTCAATTTATCATTATATTATTTATAGAATTACAAATTTTGAAACTTCTATGTTTAAAATATTTTAAATGAGCACGGTTAATTACATGAACTGCAATTTAGAGTTTTTTCTTGGTGAATGCCATTGAACACTTAGATTCCAAAAAGCTTCATGTTCATGGTTACTTACATCTTGCCAGGTAGTATCCAATTCATCTTTATCCTGATCTGTGGCATTTCCTATAGGAGAAATGTAGAAAACATGATTGCTTATTTTGTTTATGTCACTGTCATCATCACTAAGAGAAATATCACTACAGCTGTCACTTTCCAGCAATGCTACCGCAATTTCATCTTCCATCAAAGATTGCTTATTCCAGTATGCCGTTCTGTAATGGTCATTAAGCAAATGCCATGAGAAACCACTGTATATAGCATAAATAGTTAAGCTCTGCACACAACAACCTACAACACGTGTTTACCGCTCTCTTCTTCTAGTGCACTAAAATGCCCAATGCATGACAACCACAGAAAGAAAAATTAATTGTACAGGAAATGCAGAGATTAACGAACAAACAATGATACCAACACACAGTTTACACATTGTAGATTAGACACACGCCATCTGTTGCATCATTTGTAAATTATTTGAATGCAAAAATCCAACCTCGGCAGATCGGATTAGATTGGATCATGGCATTATTCAAAGGCAGTTGGCACCGGATCTCATCGGATCTTGGCAGTCAAAGGGTTAAATATGGGATAATTATGTGGGAAAATATTAGAGCAAGGGAAGTTAAATTGCAGAAAAAAGCAATTAGGATAATTGGAAAAGTAAAGAGCAGACATCCATACAGATTAATGGTTAAAAATTATGGCATATTGACTGTTCCTTGTACATGTATTTAGACTAGAAAACATTTTACAAGAAAAAGAACAACCAAAAAATTACAGGATAACCTAAAAAACAATGATGATTATTTTAGATCTGTAATTAAAGACACATTAGGCAGATACTGAGTAGGAAACATGGGAAAGGAACTTCATAATAACTTACCAGAAGAAATAAAAGTTATGAAAAATACTGAACTATCATCAAAGACAATAAAGTAATATTTAATGGGAAATGCATTTTATACTCTGAAGGAATTTAAATGTAGGGAAAAGTAAAAACAGATACATTTGTGACATGTGTTTAGTATTAAAAATTATTTATGCATAATTTAATTAAATATTCTAAATAATTACTGTAAAATGTTTTTAGAACTTAGACTATAACTTTTAACAAATCTGCATCTAGATGTTTTCATGGATGAAATAAACTGAACTGAACTAAATGTAAATTTGTTTTAGATCCTTATGTGGAAGTCGAGTCAAACGAAACCAATATAACGCTAACACTCAAGGAGGTGAGTTAATCACACATAAGGAATTAAAACATTTCTAAGTTGTTTGTAAATGAGTTTGACTTACTCAGGCAATCACTTTCCATTCCTCTAAGGGTTGTTTCACTGTTGTCCACATTCTCAACAATAGCTTCTCTGCATGACATTGTTGGTGTCCTTGGTTTTTTTTTTTATTTTGAGGGGGCAGGGACAAATTCAAAGGTTACTTCATCAGCTAGATGTTGTGATATTCTGGGTCAGTACCTAACACTTCTATTATTACAAGGTGTCTCTATCTAAATGAATGAATATGAATATACTGAGTACCAAAGCATATACATGTTGGATTGTCCTAGACCCCTCTGTCATGTGACAGCCCGCTGCGATTCTCTACATATGGTTTTTTATGTGTGCTGTTTATTCTTTGACAACAGTTTGATTAACCTTGTTCAAACCTGTCTTTTTAACTTTCATCCACGATGGCTACTGAGGCATGTATATAGATTGTAAATACATAATTCTTGTTTGTTTTTCTCTGACGAGGCTTGAAACTTTTAAAAAAAGTATATAAACTAATAAAGATACTATTATTATTGTGGTGGTGGCGGTGGTGTCAATGTTTTCTTATCTTTTAATTAACGTCTTTTTGATTCTCTTATTTTCACCAAATTCTCTTATATTTTCTTACAACACTAGTAACACCAACAACACCAGCACCAGCACCAGTGCCGCTACCAGCGCCACCACCACCGCCACCCCCACCACCCCCATCTGCCCGCCTCAGGAGCATGATGGTTAGCATGTCTGCCTCACGTTCAAGAAGTCATGAGTTTGAATCTTGCTTAGGGTAAGTTATCCGGGTAAGGTTATTTTCTGAGGTTTTCCCTTGTCCTGAGAAGACGAATGCCAGGTAACTTAAAACTCGTCCATGAGAGATAGCTAACTTACTAGATCAAATACCATCACCACAATAATATGACTATAAAAAAATCACGAAACTGCTCAAATCATTTGTGCGTAGCCTGTGAGATGCGATTGGGTTAAATTAGCACAATTTTATCCACATGATATAATCAGATTAGAAATAAATTGACTACAGAATAGAGTATGAAAGGAAAGCTGTCAATGTCAATGCAAATATTTCTATTTAGTGATTCTTCTCATGGCTGCAAAAGTAACAATAATGAATTGGTTTCAGCGGGACAACTATACCTGTCCATTCCAGTATGTTTTGCAATTTAAAACACAGAGTTCATACGTCGATGTCAGCCATCCTGTCTTCGGTGCTACCAATCTCATGCCCTTCACAGCATATAGATACCAGTTGTGGTTGGGGCAGACAGTAATACAAAAAGGGACAGTGAACACTACAGAAGCAGGTACGTACTCTCATTTCCTCTATAGAAACTATCTTTAGTGGGGTTGTTTTTTCAAGCCTTCTTACTTCATGTACTACCTATCTATTGCATTCCATTCAAAAATTCTATATTCAGATTTCAACAGAAATACATGCTTTGAAATTCCCTGAACAGTCAAAATGTCTGTCTGTGTGTGTGAACAGCATAACTAAAGAACAAAGAGTCTTAAATTTCAACATTACTAATAAGTTTTATATTCTCTTAGAAATACCAACATTTTTAAGTTTGGGTCTTTCAAATATGCAGCTTGAAGACTTTCAAGAAATTCTTCCTATCCCTTTACATGGATAATTTTTCAAAAATTTTGATTTTCTCAAAAATGGCTCTAATGATTTTGATTAAAATGCTACACATTTAAGATATTTCCATGACAAATGAAATGTATATCTTGAAGTCCTCCTCATTCTGAATTACTTTTGTATAAATGGTGAATCATAAGAGATAAACAAAGAATGTAGGTATTAAAGCACATGATTTATATCAGTTTATTGCAGGGTTTGTTTTGAGTTAACTACAAGGGTCATTGCAAAAGTAAGTCTCCAATTTTTTTAAAAATATAAAGAAACAATTTATTGGCAACAAATGATATATAGTTTTGAAGCTTACACATTTGTCTATTTTTCCACATAATTGCCATTTTGATCGATCTATGTTTGTAAATGCTGTGGCAGTTTTCATATGCCCATGTCATACCAGCTTGCCGCCATGCTATTGAAGAAGCATTGGAAGCATTGTACTTAAGGTCCAGTGAAAACACCTTTAATTTTTGCATTACTGATGGCAGGAAATTTGGATGTTAACCCTTTCAGTTCCAGTGTCCATGATCATGGACATAGGCATTTTTTTCCTATTTGTATTAGTTTTAACTGTTTTTATGCTATATTCTTGTTATACTGTCTGTCACCAATTAAATATATGTATTTGAGACGTATTTGAATTGTAAAAATTTTTTTTTTACAATTTATATTGTACTGCTTTTTTTTAAGGAAAGATACAAAATCCATGCAACGGCAGTCAAATGATACCCCGTCATCATCCACGCGTGCCATCACACCGATTATTTTACATGGGCCCTCCCCGTCCTTTACCACAGGCACATTTGACTGTGGTTGCCGAGACTCGAACTCATGATCTCAAGCTTTGAGTGCGTGGCCAGTGCACTACGTGTTGCCTCAACGATCATAGCTATTCAAGCCAGCAGACTGAAGGTGTTCCAGACTGCCTAATCTAAACCGGTTTCGAATTAGAGGAAGAATGGCATAAGTAGCAAAATCACTCGGTACTGAAAGGGTTAAATACTGAAAACCCTGACCATCTTATCCATTGCTTTCACAAAGGTTTTCATAAAACCCAATTTCAGATACAGCTGTGGTGACAGTACACTTTCTTAACAAGGGGTTAATGTGACTTTTTTTGAGTAGGATTGAAGCTTTCTCTTAAGAGGCCACTGTTTGGCTAGATAACAGTCTTTCCTGGCCCTACTGTCCCAGTGGCAAAAAACAAGAATATTTTGTATATCTAGTTTGCATTCCTAGAAGTAGTTCCAGAACTTTGAGATCATTTGTGATTATTCTTATAATGGCCTTCCTTGTGAAAGCTTTTAGTTCATTTGGAATCTTGCTGTCCAGTACAATTTGGCCAAGTTGGCTGCTTCCTGTTATTTGGAATCAAGTTTCCTGCAGTTGAGTAGGTGATCAGCAAGTATATTTCAGAAGCAGTCTCAGTTATCGTAGGTTTTCTTTAACTCAACTGAATATATGGAAGGTTTGTTGTTTCCCCTGTGTAAGAGAATAGCTTTGAGAATGCTTCTTGAGGAATCTATAAATAGATGTCATTCTTCTGGATTATGAACCATGCCAAATCCTTTAAGCAACCTGTCTGATTGTCATTACAGTATACCAAAACCTCTGTCATTGAGAAAAAAGTGGACAGACCAAGGTGTCGTTTACCAAATGATATACTGGCATTTGGTTGTAGCAAGCTTTTTTCTTGAAGATGAGACCCAAGTAACTCTGTCTTTTTGAAAGATTTACATCTTTTACAAGGTCATTTAATACTGCCTGTGATAATGGTTTTGGTAGTAGCTATGATCATGATTTTTGTGATCTTCATGATCTGTTGCATTGTCACTATCATTGCCTGCTTCATCTTCCACTGTCTATTCTGCTACTGGTTTTGGAACTGGGAAAGAATCAGAATGCGGAACTGGCACATTGCAGATTTCAAATTTGTTTAAGAAGCTGTGTCTTTTAATTTACCTGAGATTCCTGTTACTTTTGTTAAATAAAAGAAAGAATCTGTAATGTGATCTCCAGGTTCCCTCCACAACGGTAGCACTGCAAATAGCATAAATAGGCAAGTTCCATGTAACCATGGCTGAGTTACATATTTAAAAAACAATGGTAGCAATGCGAGCAACAGTTCTGTGGTGCCCAACACTTACCTCATCTACCTTGGATTCAAAATACAACTCGTAGGTCTTTTTGACAAGCGGAGAAATGAGATAACTTTGGGATTTTGTTGTAAACTCACCACACATATAACCAATAAGCTTTGTTGAATTAATACACTTTGTTAACATCGCTGAGCAGGAAAACCACTTGAGCATGCACTCAGTGGCGGCTATTCAAGTGAAGCAGATGAAGAGGTTTTCACCTGAATATAACAGTATTCCATTTTTGTTACTGTTGGCATTGTTACTGCCATTCTAACAATTTAGTCACAAATTTCAACTGCTAGCAGCCGTAGCAGGGTCAACCCTTCTTTTGTTTGGAACTTATAGCCAGGGGAAAATTGGTGGGAGTGCACCCTCAGATCAGTTGCAAAGCCAAGCGAAGCAGTGAGAATTATGGAAGAAACTGCTGCAATAAACAGCTTGGTTGTCATGACATGTCACGAAATTATGTAACATGGGAAATAGTATGTGCATGCGCATGTTTCAGGCCAGCAAGAAATATTTTCACTCGGGTAGGTGGGATGGTTCCTGTGTTCACACACTTAAAAGATAGTAGTCGTTTACCTTGAGGAAGAGCTGGTTTAAACTTAAACATAGTGTTTTAGATAACTGTGAACAGCATAATAGACTATAGTGTTTGTAATATTTAAGTTACAGAATAAAAGTGTTTTGTTATGAATCCAGTGAATGACATAGTATACAATTTGTTGTTGTTAGCTAATGCTGGATTTCTGACAATGAAGTCATTAATCCTCTTGCTCTCCAATATTTTTCACTGATGATATTGAAGAGAGCAATAGCAGTAATAGTAACCGCTTTTTAGAGAGCACCATATTTTTATGTTTTGGCAGTCACATCGCTCTCTCACAACCCCCAGAATGTCTGGAGGACCACACCTGTCATTGGTTTACGAGTCTCACCGACATGACCGGAAGAATTATCAAAATAAATTCACCGACCACATCCTCTGATCACCAATCACAGGACGTATTACATGCCATGACAGGTCAGCATGTTAGGGGTTAAGATTTTATAGAGAAATGGAGAGGTTGGAAAAATAAGGACTCCCTAGCCCTCGGGAACCCTAATAGCATCGGGGTCGGAAGAGAACAAGAGATGACCAAGGTAAGGTCAGATAGAAAAGTTACAGTGAGGAGCAAAACACCAGTAAGTGGAAGTAATGTTCTGCTCAGCTTGGGTACCTTGTGATCGCTATTCACATATCCCCTAGACGGAGACCCCTGAGTCAAGTATACAATTTGTTAGAAACCCTATTTTCCAGGTGAAAATATGAAGACAAGAAAGATGTTGTAAACTTTGGATAGCCCATTGATAGCATCAATATACCCATTAAAAGAGAGGATAAGAAAATAGGGAAGTCTTATAATATTAAATTCAAAAGCTCTTGGTGTGATAACTATTCTTGGTTATGCAGTAGCTGTAGTTTGCAATTGCTATTCTGTTGGCCTTGTTTACTTTTTAGCAACAAAAATAATGTGTGGAACAAAGAGAGATATAGATTTCATTAATGTAACCCATTCCCTTCACAAGCACAATGATTCGGTGGAACATTTACATTGTAAATTACAATTAAACACTTTTGACAAAAAAGAAATACAATAGCTGATGCTTTTGAAGAAAACAGCAGACTTCATGTGTGTTTCAATGAAAACGTGAGATTAAATAAACTTTTCCAGTAGATGATCATTAAAGCAACATTGTATTTAGGTAAACAAGAGCGTGCATTCAGAGGTCATGATGAGAGTACATGTTCTCTTCTTTGTAACTATGACTGTATTCACCAACATTGTTTACTTCTAATACATCTTTTCTTCCTGCTGAGGCTTGTGGAAATATATCCCAAACATATACTTAGTATAGCAATCACTAAATTAATATTTGCGCCCACCATGTTTACTTCTCACGCTTGCTACATGAACTGTCATTTGTATTGGACCAAAATGAATCATAGTGTGGTAGACATTGTTTCTTTCGTGTGCAATTCCATTGGATACAAAAAATTGGTAAAAAATGTTGGACCGTGGAACACCACTTTGCATTGTATTTTCAGCATGCTTAAGTGAACTTCAACTAGTTTGTAAGGCACGAGCTACCACTACATGCACTAATAGTATTATTTACGTTAGGATATTCACACACACTTGAGAAATAGACATTAGCAACTGACTGACGCAGGTATAACTCTACATGGACCAAACTTCTATACCCACTTCTTCATGCAGTGATGATAAAATAAACAGGATATGATAAGTGCCACAACAGCAAAAATCATGCAGTCTTGTACAGATAAAATTGCATATACAGAAAAAAGCTTAGGTAATAGCAAAATAGTTTCCACTAAACAGCGCACTGAACAACATAGGAATTACATGTTTTTGTTTCACAGCAAATTTCTTTGTCGCACTGTGCTATCTGTTATTTGTATTCATTATACTATAGTTAATAAATATTTTGGATACTATCATTCTTTGTTGTGCTGCCCATGTTTATAGTTGTAAGAGAACTTATATCACTAGGTAGAATAATAGAAGTTTCAATTTATGCAAAAGAACTTCAATATGTTTTTCCAAAAATTAGTTATAAGATAAAATTTCTTTGCAGCACCAGGACCTCCAGTACATTTGCATGCGAGTTCTAAATCATCAACAAATATTACCATCTGCTGGGATGAACCAAATCGAATAGATGGCATACTCAGAGCTTTCACTGTGGAAGTCACATTCCTCAGCACAAAATTAAGGAAGAAAATTGACGCAAGTGAAGATTCCCACTGGATTCATATTTTAACAGTAAACAAAACACAACCACAATACTGTTATCCTGTAAGTAAAGTTATTGTAAATATTAATGTTAGTATTATTTTATCTAATCTGTAATTACCAGTGAATCAAATGTTGCTTGTAATGTAAAACGTAAGTGAACCAAATCTAACACCCAAGTCTAGTAATGGGAAAAGCACAGAAAATGAAAATAAGTGCATAAACATTTTACTTAACTAGCCCTCTAGTGCTACAGTCCAGGACGGGCCTTGGCTTGCCGCCCAGCACCCCGAGCCCTCCCAGCAAGTTATGCAGCCTTCACGACCAGGTGCCGCTACTTCTTCATCAAGTAGCTTCTCAGCTGGTCCCCCTGGGATCCAACGAGGCTGAGTGCCCCCTGTGCCAGACCTCCCAGCAAGGGAAAATGCCCATGCTGGTACTGGGGATTCAATCCGGGTCCTCCATGCCAGAGGCAAGAATGCTACCAACTGTGCTACGGAGGTGGTCAAACATTTTACTCAATTATGTTAATATGAAGTTCATCTAGAAGCTAAGTTACCTATTCGTTACATAGTCACCACCATCATTGAGACAATTGCGGTACTGGTGCACCAGCATTTGTATGCCCATGTCATACGAGTCTGCTGCCAATGTCTGGAGCCATGAAGTTACTGCCATTTGTACCTCAGTCTCATCCTGCAGGTCTTTAGCTACAGAAAACACTTCATGAGACGCTAGAGATGTAAGTCACTTGGCATGAGAGTTGTGAAATTGCTTGCTGCACACTTTCCACCAGTTCTGGCAAAAACCCAGGGATGGTTGGCCACTATGGCCTTCGTTGTACACATTTGTTCGCTTTCAGTGAATTGCGTTTACCATACCTTGCTCATAATGTCATGTCCATACACATGGCACAATTGGCAGTTGGTGGGTAGCATTACTGGCAAAAAATATACATAATATTACTGCATTAGGAAAAATGAGAGATTTTAATATTGAAATGGTATGTGAGGTTGTTGGGGCACAAACCAAATTGGATAATGAAAGGATTGAAATCCTAGCTATTTATAGACCTCCTCAAGCTAAAGTAAATGAATTTATTGAATGCATGTATAGAATATTAGGATACTGTTTAAAAACATAACTGTAAAATAATATTTATGGGTGACTTTAACATGCATGCTGATTATGTGAATGGGGATTTTAAAAAGTTACAAGATATGCTGTATTCATTTAATTTAAATAGTATAAAACTAGATAAAACAAGGGAAACCATAAATTCAAATTCTGTAATTGATTATGTTGTTACCAATTTAAAGGAAAGTCAATATGTTGCTGGGAATATAATAAATCACCTATCAGATCATCATGCTCAATATTTAGATATAATTAACTGTACTCTTAAGAAATCAGATGTGGCAGAAATGAAAACCCTTAGAGATTTTACGGAATCTAATATTTTAAATATCTTATATTTAAGATCATAAGTAATTTATGCGTATAATGTGTAATGGACTGTGGAGCTTTAGTCACTGATTAGAGAACTGCTATAGACACATACAAAGTCAAAGAAGAAGAGCATTTGAAGCATGTTACTTTGTATGAAACAAAACGTTTTAGACCAGAGCATAATGCTATGAACTTTTTAGTTTTATTTTCTAGTTAGAGAGATACAGTAAATTAAAACTTTGAAGGTACAGAGAATTCTTTTATCTGCTTAATCCAGTTGGCTGTTTTCTATCAGCAAGCCTGTAATATGTTGAGAAGTTCATGAATGAATCATCCAAAATTAATTTTTCACCACTAATATGAACTCTAATTTTTAATTGGGTAATTCAGCATATTTTATAACATTCACAATTCATTCCTACTACTCAGGGGTCTCTGTCTAGGGGATATGTGAATGGCGACCACAAGGTACCCAAGCTCAGCAGAACATTACTTCCACTTACTGGTGTTTTGCTCCTCACTGTAACTTTTCTATCTGACCTTACCTTGGTCATCTCTTGTTCTCTTCCGACCCCGATGCTATTAGGGTTCCTGAGGGCTAGGGAGTCTTTATTTTTTCAACCTCTCCATTTCTCTAATTTCTCTATAAAATCTTAACCCCTAACATGCTGACCTGTCATGGCTTGTAATAGATCCTCTGATCGGTAATCAGAGGATATGGTCGGTGAATTTATTTTGATAACTCTCCCGGTCAGGTCGGTGAGACCCGTAAACCAACGACAGGTGCGGCCCTCCAGACATTCTGGGGGCTGTGAGAGAGCGATGTGACCGCCAAAACATAAAAATATGGTGCTCTCTAAAAAACGGTTACTATACTGCTATTGCTCTATCAATATATTAAATATTGGAGAGCAAGAGGATTAATGACTTCATTGTCAGAAATCCAGTATTAGCTAACAACAACAACAACAACATATTTTAAAATTACTCACTTGTTTGGCAAATGAAACATGGGAATTTCTGTATAACATTGAAAGTACAAATGAAAAATGGAACAGGTTTTATGATATTCTGAACCATTATATTGAGACATGTTGCCCTATAGTAAACAGAATCTGGAAACCAAAAAAAAAACACAAAATAAGGATTTCTAGCAAGGCTATCAGATTGAGGGACAAAATAAAGGATATGTATCTATTTGCAAAATCAACCAAACTTGAGCACTATAAAATAAATATAAACAATATAAAAAAGCATATGAAGATGAGTTGATAAATATTAAATCACAAAATGTGAAAAACAAACTCTCTGATACTAGTAACAATTCAAAAACAGTATGGTCAATGATCAATAGCATGAGAGAAGAAAAGTCTAAGCATGAAAATATTAACTTACTTATTAATAACTATATGGAAAATAATCCACTCCAGATATCCAATCAATTTAATGATTACTTTATAAATGTAGCTAATAACCAAAATATCCCTAATACTTCAGGTATTATAATTAAGGAAGGTATTGGAAATTCTCTTTATCTACATGATACTACAGTCGAAGAAGTTATTGGTTTAATTAATGGGTTTAAAAATAAAAATACCACTGGATGGGATGGAATTGGCTCCAAGATGTTAAAAAGATGTAAGGATGTTTCGAGCACTCCCTCGGCTTATCTGATAAATATATCACTAAACCAAGGAATTTTCCCAGATTGTTTAAAAATTAGTACTGTTATTCCAATATACAAAAAGGGCAACAAAACAAACATCCAAAACTATAGACCTATAACTATAACTATAACTTCGGTAATTACAAAACTGTACGAAAAAAATTTTACTGAAGAGAATTATTAATTTTTTAGAAAAATCTAGTGTTTTAAATATTGGAAAACTTATACTTCTGTTAAACGGAACATAGATATTAATCTTTTATATGATAGGCATGCAAAGAGAATGGAATTTGAAAGGTTTAAAAGATTTTACTATCACTCAAAGTCTACTGTATACCCATATTCTGTTGCACATGCAAGAAAATGAGGAATAAGATAATTTATGCAAATGTTTATCTCAACTAACATGAAGAAGATATAGGAATAAGAGTTTGTAAGGATGGTTAGTACAAGAGTAGAGAAAGTCATGTGAGTGTAACATGACAGACTTTTTTAAAATATTACTTACTGAGTAAACCATCATACTTAACATTACCAGTAGGCAACCATATATCCTGTTACACGTCAGATACTGTAAAACTGTAAGAGTAGAAGAAAACAATTGTAAAGTGGAAAGAGAGAATCTGGCAAGGAAAGGAAGTACACCAGATTTAATCATTAAACTTGTCAGAATAACCAGTTCTAAGTTTGAGAGGTAGAACTGGAACTTAAAAATTCAATGCCACAACTGGGATTTGAACCACAGACCTTCCGCTTACCAGGCGGCTGCTCTAACCACTGAGCTATTGTGACAAACTGCCAGAATGGCATCAAATTCTCAAACCAGTTCGTATTTCTTCTGGTAAACCACAAAGGCAGTCTCACATCAGAGACAAATTACCCCAATGGTGACTTACTATTGTAAGTACTTTATATCCCAGGATGAAATAACCTTCAAATGGTAATTATTATTTATTTATGCCAACAGTAAGTTTGTTGGGATAAATAAATAATAATAACCAGTTCTATTTGCCCATCCCTTCAGTTCAACTGAATACTAACAGCTACAGGTAAAGTACAAGACAGATTGTTTCCTTTAAGCCTCTTTTATAGAGGAATCAAAAGCTTCTCCCCTCTGGTAGGTAACAATCACAGCGAATGTAATATAATTCCTTGTATTATTGCAGATCAAGGACTTGCTACCTTCAACAAGTTACATGACGAGTGTGTGCGGCCAAACTATAAAGACTGGTCCATGCGAGAGTTTACGAGTGGAAACACCGCTGGCCGTACCTGACATAAATCCTGGCATAGATGTAGTGAACGATACCATCACATCTACAAGCTTCAATGTGTACCTGCCAGCTGCATATCCCTATCTCACTGAACCAAGGTAAACCTACCTCATGCCATTTCATGTTCTGTTTGCTGTCATATGAGAACAAGTATTTTTGCATTTTGCGGTGTGTAGAATTCAATGCTTGTGACAGAAGTAAACTCAAGCTTGTCTTTCCAACAAGTAAGGCACAGTTGAGAAAATGTAACAATTCCTTTATGTGTTGTTGCATGCAAAATTAACTCCTCTATTGTTGAAGAGTGTCTGGTGTTGTGGACCTCTGGTTCCTGACTATGGAATGTGCCTGGGTTTGATCCCGCCCATAGGGGAGTGGTTCTGGTGCACACCCAGCATTGTGCCCTGGTCTCATGAGGTAGGGGATTCATGATGCTGACCACATCACTCCCCACATTTGTTGGACGATCACCTACCTCTGCTGTGCAAACCCAGGCCCTTCACAGATTGTAGCATTGCAGAATTTAGTTTTATACTTTTATTTATTATAAAGTTGAAGACTTTTTATTTTCATGAATCAGTGCTTTTATGGCATATTGTAATTGATGTTAGTCAGGAGTAAAGCAACCAGTAAGTTCTTTTTATTTTTCAATGTTTAAAGGTCTCTCAGTGATTAAAAGCTATCAACTCCACGTAATTTGTTGTATTTCATTTCAAATTGTAACAAAATCTAAGTCCATTGATCTTTTATCAATTTTGTTTCCTTTAATGACATACGTGAAAATTGGCCTAAAAAAAGCAATTTTCACTTTACAATTGCTACTGTATTTACAATCATTTACACAAAACGCTTAACCATATAACAACTTGACCATTTTACGATGCATTTCCATACTAAACTCAGTCATATTAGTTCACTAGGTTTGACAATTCCTGGCAGCTTTTCTTGAATCTTTTATGTCTTTAATAATACGTTCTCAATGACTACATCCAGCATTAAGATCAGAAGAAACTACAGTTCAAAAGTATTGGAAAGCACGAATGCTAATGGCTTCATTGCCAGATGCAAGGCACTAGAAAACAACAACAACAACAACAACATCCAAAATCCAAGAGATTAGCCAATAAATATTATTAATTACTTTCTCCTTCTTCCTCCTCTTCTATTTCAGAATGCAACTTCCAGTTGGAAAACAAGTTCTGAATATGTGAATGCCACCCCTCTACAATATTGATGGTTCTTTGTGAAGTGTTCATTTGGTTATATATGAGGGTTGTCCATAAAATAAGGTTTCCAAGGATCTGCAGTCGCGAGGAACGCTGTTACAGGAGATCCGGCAACACTGGCATGTAGCTTGGTTCTCTCTCTCTCTCTCCCAGTCCCCCGGCCTGTGAGCTATCTGTGACACTCAGTCTTCGCTTGGCAGCCATTAGAAAAGCAGTTTCCACTCGCTTCTCCCTCCAGGTGTGAATTATGCTTTGTGATGCATTTTTTTGTGTGCAAAAAGCCTGAACTGATTGGGCATTCATTCCCAACTGTGTGAAGTGTATGAGAGTAGTGTCTGAGCATACAAAAACTGCACAAATGGTGCAGAGAATTCAAAGACGGATGTACAGATGTCCAGGAAGGCCAGCATTCTGGACAGCCATCGGTTTCAGATGAAACGATTGTGAAAGTGGAAGAAGCAATTCTGAAAGATTGAAGGGTGACCGTTCGGGGACCTGCGAGATGATCCCTGATGGCAGCAAGACCTACATTCACAAAATGTTGACAGATCATTTAGGGTATACCAAGGTAGGTTCCAAGAATGCTTACGAAGGAGCACAGATGAAAACGTGTTAAAGTGGGCCGCAAATTTCTTCAGGTCTACGACCAACCTCATCAACAAATTTGGATGGGATACTGTCACACACCCTCCCTTCCATGGAAGAAATGAGTTATGGTGAAATGTTATGGATAAAATGATTGTGGAGGCATTATCTATTACTCTAATATCGTTGTTGTGTGACTTCACCAGTAGAAGTCATCTCCACACCCAACATAACATCAGCACCTGAAACAATGAAAACAAGCACTTGTGTATAGTAATAATCCCGGTCAGGTCGGTGAGACCCGTAAACCAATGACAGGTGTGGTCCTCCAAACATTCTGGGGGTTGTGAGAGAGCGATGTGACCGCCAAAACATAAAAATATGGTGCTCTCTAAAAAGCGGTTACTATTACTGCTATTGCTCTCTTCAATATCATCAGTGAAAAATATTGGAGAGCAAGAGGATTAATGACTTCATTGTCAGAAATCCAGCATTAGCTAACAACAATAATAATGTTACAATACATATCACATTGGTTTACATGTTCAAAAAATTCCTCTAAACTATAAAAACAATCTTCCAACAAAAGCTATTTTACGGCATACTTAACACAGGAAGAGCTGATATGTTTTTAGATATTTAGGTAGTTATATAAATACATAATTATTTTAAACCAAAAAGGTAAGTCGATAAATAACACTACACAAGACTTACTTATAATTCATACCAGAACATATTTCGGAGGCTGACTTTCCTCCATTATCAACAGGACATCGACTGGTTCTCCCTGGTGTAGATGGCGATGTTTCCTCTGAAGTCTCCTCTGGTGGTGGTTCAAGGAACTTGCTGAAGATATCCTTCTCAGGGATGTCGAAATTGAATAGCCTGTTTCTATTTTTGAAAATGAAGATTTGTTCCCACGTGGAACAAAAGTTGTTGTTGTTGTTTTCTAGCGCCTTGCATCTGGCAATGAAGCCATTAGCATTCGTGCCTTCCAATACTTTTGAACTGTAGTTTCTTCTGATCTTAATGCTTCACAGGTCTTCAAGTGTTCTTCATTCATTTCTGCTGGATCGTTACACAGGACACATATTGGTGAGGCTGAGATACCTATTCTGTAGAGATGACTTGCTAAGCAGTCGTGATTTGTCAGTAGCCGGAAGGCTGCAACCGCTGTTTTCCTTGGTCTCTGGGGGATTATATCTGGGTTGGAAAGTAGTGTAATCCATTTTTTATCTTTGGCATTTGTTTCTATTTCTTGTAGGTATGAATGAGAAAAATTTTTAATGATCAAGCGTTTTATTGAGGAATATGAGAAATTGAATTTAGACTTTTGTTTTATTGTTGTGACGTGGAACAAAAGTTAATAGTTACAATCCAAGAAGTCACAAACAGGCAATCCTCAATAGCTCAACATATAGATTGGTGAACATCCCCTTTCCAACAGAAGAATACAAAGCATAATATTGCAAAATAACTGAAATAGCACAAAAAAAACCTTCCCCAAATCATTAGTAGACAAATTAGTGAAATGAGCAGAAACAAAAAAGTTACTAAAAGAAACTATTAAACTCACAGCAGCAGAAACAAAAATATCATTAAAAAAATTCATGCACCATCCTTGGACCTTCAAGAAGTTCAAAAAAGTTTTCAAAGAACAGAATATTCAGCTAGCACCAGTGAACCGTTACTCCATAAAAATCTACTGAACTGAAACATCAAACATGCCATTCCACCCAATATAAAATATGGCATATACCAAATTGAATGCAATGACTGTAATGAAGTGTATATAGGAAAATGCAAAAGAAATTTAGAAATAAGATCCAAGGAACACTTTAGAAATGTAAAAAACAAAAGTTAGAAAAATCAGCAGTTGCCACTCACTTTTGGATAAAAAACCACAACATAAAGCCAGAACCGAAGCTCCTCAAACACATAATGGGAAAACAAGAGCTGTCCATGTGGGAACAAATCTTCATTGTGAAAAATAGAAACAAAGTATTCAATTTTGACATCCCTGAGAGGGATACTTTTAGCAAGTTTCTTGAACCACCACCAGAGGAGACCTCAGAGGAAACATTGCCATCTACACCAGGAGAACCAGTCAATGTCCAGTTAATAATGGAGGAAAGTCAGCATCTGAAACATGTTGAGGTAAATTATAAGTAAGTGTTGTGTAGTGTTATTAATCGACTTACCCTTTTGGTTTAAATTAAAATTAGAGCCACAGCAGTTTGGTGTTTTCATTAACACAGCTGAAAGCACACCAAATGACACTGCATGGTGATGTAAAAATAGTGGCACTATCTCGACTACTTCATGCACTACCTGACAATGGAGGTCAGCATCCAAATTGCCACTGTCCATCCAAATTGTCCATATTATGCCACTGCATTTTTAATTTTTTAAGAAATTGTGTAGTTATTAAAGGAAAAAATAAACTTTTAATTCCATGAAACAGCCCTCATCATTCTCAAGGAATTTATATTTAAAACAAAAGCTGTACTTTAAGAACATTATAGATACTTTCACCATTTTAGCTTTTGCAATCTTTTTCAGTGTATCTTCAGAAGTATGTAGAACACGAGGATCATGTATCTACAGAAAATGTTGATGCTTTATGTTGCAGTGCATACTTCCTTATCTTGACATCTGAAGATGGCAATCAGGAGCCTCAAAAAGAACCTGGTACTGCCGGAATGTCAACAGCACCAAAGAATGACTTTAAGAAGAAACTGCTGAGAGGTGCCCATTTAAGTGCTAAGCAATCATGGATTATTGACGAGTTACAAGTGGGTGTTTACATGCACTAGTTGCATAAATAAGTACCTGGGTGACCAAGCTTTGCTAGACTTTTCTTTCCTTTTCCTTTTTTTTAATCATGTGGGTTTTTTTTGGGGGGGGGGGGGGAGAAGATACTTATTTAGATAAACTTGAAATGCTGTGGTCTGTCTTCCTGTGGGTTCCTATTAAAAGTTCTCCTTAGTTTTCAATATTCTCGGTGTTTGTCCTGTGTACCAGAGGTTTCTTCTTCTGTGCAGAAGCCATTTCTTGTATATTTTTAATCTACAACTTTGTTGGGACTAGGAACCATCCCAAGACAAACATTAAACTCTTTTAGACACAGACATTGAGTTGTGGTAACAGAATCTCCACTTTTGAGATATGCTTCCAGAACAAAAGACTGTTGTGATGTCTAAAGCTACATTGAAACTAAAATAGCCACATTTCACTTGTAAATAATGTCAAGGCTACTTTCTTTTTCTCCCATATTGACAACCATCAGATTCCTGTACCCCAGGCCATATTATCCCATTAAATAAAGTAATAGATATAAGAGGTGGAATCAGGACTGAAAAATTCAATGCCATAGCCAGGATATGAATCAAGGATCTTCTACTTATTGAGCAGTCACTTTAACCACTAAGCTACCATGGCCAACTTGCCAGTATGACATTAAATTCCGCAGCTGATTCGTACTTTTCCCAGTTATACCACAAGGGAATCTCACATCAGAGATAAATACTCCAAGGGTGACTTACAATTGTTACTGCTTTATGTCCCGGGTTTAAGTAACGTTTAGATGGTAATTACTATTGCCCACACACGGCTTATGTGTTTAAAAACACCAGTAGTAAGCTTGTTGGCATAAATAAATAATAATTACCATCTGAAGGTTACTTAAACCCGGGACATAAAGTACTTGCAACTGTAAGTCGCCCGTGGGGCGTTTATCTCTGATGTGAGATTCCCTTGTGGTCTAACTGGGAAAAGTACGAATCAACTGGGGAATTTAATGTCATACTGGTAAGTTGGCCATGGTAGCATTGTGGTTAAAGGAGCCACTCAATAAGCGAAAGATCCGTGGTTCAAATCCCAGCTATGGCATTGAATTTTTCAGTCCTGACTCTACTTCTTAAAACATTGTCCACACTCGGCTTGTGTGTTTAAAAACACCAGCAGTAAGTTTTTTGGCATAAATAAATAAAAAGTAATAGTTATACTGCTCTTTATAGCTGTCCGAGCAAGGAACGAAGTACACTATTGGTGAAGAGAAAGAGACCAATGGCACTCTGCTCCGAGAGACATTGAGAAATCGTCCATTACAGCCAGGAGCAAGTTATAACGTCACATTGGTGCTGGCATACAAAGATGGCGAGGCTTACCATTATGTAACTTCCAGTGTGCCTACAACAGTTAGAACTCTTACTACACACAACGAAGCCAACATGAACAATGGAAGTAGTTCTACGTGGTTGGCATTACTGGTCTTGATTGTTCTGCTACCGATTGTATACTTCATATACAGAAGGTGAGTGCACATGGTTCAAGTCCCTGGTTCAGACATGGGCAGTTTGGCCAAGCTATCTAACATACAGGATGTCCCAAAATTAGACCGACAAGCTTTGGCAGCTGATAGATAACATTATTGTAAACACTTTTTGTTAAGGAAAGTTTTTTGCTGCAGTGCTTTGTTTAAGCGCTAGACGAGTTAATGTCATAGATGACTGCCTCTCACCCAGTTTATGTATTTACGGCAAAATCAACAATGTAAATTAGTATTGCATTTATCTTAGTAAGGCACACAATCTTAATCCAAGAAACAAACACAGAACACATAAACAAAACACAAACATCTCATTGTTTATACTTAACCACAGCTTTACTATTCAAAGGTAATGTTGGAACGCACACACATCGCAATTAACACAAGGAGTGCATTGGTGTGCCCTATTCTTCCATACTCCCGCAAAGACACCAGCCATTTCTCTGGTTTAAAAGTTTGTCGGTCTAATTTAAGCTGTGGTTAACTGTAAACAATGAGATGTTTGTGTTTTGTTTGTGCTCTGTTGTTTGTTTCTTGGATTAAGATTGTGTGCCTTACTAAGATAAACGCAATACTAATTTACATTGTTGGTTTTGCAGTAAATACTTAAACTGGCTGGGAGGCAGTCATCTATAACATTAACTCGTCTAGCGCTTAAACGAAGCACCGCAGCAAAAAACTTTCCTTAACAAAAAGTGCTTAAAATGTTATCTATCTGCTCCCAAAGCTTGTCGGTCTAATTTTGGGACACTCTATATACTGTATTTCATATACAGAAGGTGAGTGCATATGGTTCAAGTCCCTGATTCATTTATCTTTTTTGTGTTGGATATGTCGTATGGAGTGTGTTGTTAAAATGATGTTTAAACAATTCTCTTACTATGAGGGTATTTTTTTAAACCTCTGGTAGGACATGGAATTAAAACCAATGTGAATAGAAAAATGATTTTATTGACAAAAGTTCACATCTATAAGCTACTTTTTAATAAAATCATCATCAAGGTGTGGCGGGGTTTTATTATAAAAGATGGTCATATATCAGCGTGAATATAGCAGCAGGAGTAATGTTTTTACTAAAGGTGGAAAGTTTGTTATAGCAGACGCCACTCTTATCTGCAGGGTTGGCGGTCTAAGAATGGAATGCAAAAGCCAACGTTCTTTTATCACAAACACATTTATTAGTTATTTACACTTCTTATCACAATTTCAATTAATTAACGACTTTTAAATTTCGACAGCGTCTACGCTGGTTAAAAGTTTGGGTGTAATTTACATGTTCACACACCATCAGCAATTATACGACCTCCCACTTTGAGTTCACAGACGCTAATGAATATAGTACCTAGCGTCCTATGACGCAACACCGCCATTCTTGTGTATTCATCCGCGCAACAGTTCTCATTGGTTGAACTCCAAGTGACGAGAAGACATTGTCTATTTTGAGTATTATTAAAAAAAAATAAGTCCCTGATACACCCAAATTAAAAGAATTAAAAATTTACACACTCTTACAAAAATATTTACATGAACAATTTTCTATTAGTCAATATTCTGTCTCAAAGGTTGAAAGCTTTATAATGTCTATGCACCAGCATTCCAATACCCTTTGTAAACACATTTACTGTCTGTCTCTTGAGCCAGGTTGGCACAGTGTTCTTCATTGAAGTGGAAATTCTGTCCCCAAATGCTGTGCTAAAGGTAAAAGTCACTTGGTGCTAGGTCTGGGTTATAGAGAGAGTGTTCAAACACTTCCATAGCTGAGCATCTTTATCATTAACATTTCTTCAACCATTTCTAAATTTGCTGCACCATGCCATGACTCATAAATTTCTCATCATACACACGGTGTGTTCTATGGTGGATTCCCACTAAATTATACTCCTATTTCTGAAAATGATAACATTACATGACTTGCATTTGGCAGAGACCCTATGGTTACAGACATGTTTAGTTGCCTGTAGCCAAACTTTAACTGATCAGTTAGACTTGGTAGGGATACTAATAGTTGTGAGAAGACAATCACACCATACGATCCTCCATCTCCTATCACTACTTGGGCCATGCGTAGGCACTATCAGAGGTTGAAAACAGAAATTAGCCCTCGTATCTTGCTCTCCATATATTAATGTACCTATTACAATGTTTTTGTATTTTACAGGAAGAAAACTCGTGAGTTGAAGCCAAGCGATACTTTCCAACTCCATGGGGAAGATTTCCAAATACGTACGTAGAAACAGCTTTCTTAACACATCTGTTTGTGTAACATACAGTCACCATAGATCATGTCTCCACAACTGGGTGGGGTCCCACTTGACCGATTAGTGATGACTTTTTGTCTGCTGGTTAATACAAGCACCCATTGTTTAATAAGGTAGACGGACTGCCCAATAAATTCAGATGCACTTTAAAAGCCACATGCTCACTAAAGGAGATGCTGGAACTGCTTGCCTTCATTTTCAACACATTTCTGGAATCTTCTTACTCAATTATGTTGTACTTTTCTTAGTTCTCTTTGAGAAACTAAATTGGTTGGTTGGCAAATGTTATCACCTTAAGTGAGTGGGTTTGTTTTATACACATTATTACTTTCTCTGCTGGTAAGTAGAGGAAGTATTGCATTCCACCCAAAAATTTGATGTCAAGATTTCACTGGAAATATACATTTTAAGACCCCCTAAATTGAAAAAAAGCATTTTTAGAAAAAGGTGTGAGTGAGTGAGTGAGTGAGTGAGTGAGTGAGTGAGTGAGTGAGTGAGTGAGTGAGTGAGTGAGTGAGTGGGTGAGTGAGTGAGGAGTGAGTGAGCGGGCGAACGTGCATGTGTGTCAGTCTGTGGGCAGCACAACTCAAAAACGAATTCAGTTAAAAGCCAAAGTTAGTATTTAAATGTTATGTCTTTCAAGGTCGCGACACGAAGATTTTGAAGAAAATTGCTCCACCCTTAACTACCCTTTACATTGAACATTTTTTGAAAATGTTGATTTTCTTGAAAATGGCTCTAATGGTTTTGATTAAAATGTCATATGTTTAAAATATTTGTATGACAAATAAAATGTATATTTTGAATTTTCTGGCTATAGCTCATGTAGTTGTATGTACTCTGGATGACTTTTGAATAACTCGTAAACCATAAGAGATAGCCAAAATCTGCTATACAAAAAATGTAGATCTTACTAAAACACACAATTTATGTGCAGATAAATTTTTTTGTAGAGTGGACCATTTTGGAGATATTCCTCGTTATTTGTGTCAGTTTCAGAAAACTTGAAAGTTTCATGAAATGGAACATCGTTGTTCATTTTTTTATATGTTAAGTGTGAAAAGAGAATGGAATCTCAGAGCTTTAAAAGTTTGACTATCGCTCAAAGCCTACTGTATTCTAATATTCCCCTTGTAGCTACAAGGAAATAAGCAATAAGATAATTTGTACAAATGTTTATCTCAACTAACACGAAGAAGATATAGGAATAAGAGTTTGTAAGAATGGTTAGTACAAGAGTAGAGAAAGTCATGTGAGTGCAACACAGATTTTTTTTGATGGTCTTCTTGTTCTTTTACTCTCCCTTCAGCCACTTCCTGAATTCATTCTTGTTCTGCACCACTGTATGTATTTCTCTCAACCTCTTCCCACAACTAGCTGTCATCTTTTCCTTATACTGTCCTCATTCCAATCTTTGTCTTTCTACACCTCTTCTTTCCTCTGCCCTTGTCTCATATATTCTTCTTGGTATCCTTTCTTCTTTCATTCTTGCTACATGCCTGAGCCACCTTAGTTGGTTCCTTTCTATTGCCTCTGGTATAGTGGACCTCTAAATTCCAGCAGACCATGGCTTTTATGCGCAGAAGAAATCTCTAGCTTTATATTGGTATTGTACGTAGGTAATATTGAAAATGTAGAATTAAATTTTACAATTTAATAAAAGAATGGAAAATGAAGTAAATACACATTTGTCATGAAAATAAAGAGGAATGTCACTTTTAACAAACCATAACAAATAGCATTATTACACCTCTCAGTTAACGGCGAGGAAGTGTATCCCTCTGGTTCACAAAATGACCTAAGGACTTGTACATCAGTAAATTTCACTTCAGAAATTGGATGTGAACCCGAAATAGAAATTAAAAATGTAAACTCTCAATATTCCTAAGCATTTTCTGTTGTCCTCAGAAATGTTTGTAAAAGACTGCAATGACAGTGTTCCCCTTGTCCACGAGATTGTACGTTAAGCTTCTTTGTTATCCCAACCATTCAACCCAAAGCATGATCTCCTTGGTCTATGCCTTACTTACATTACTGTTCACTTTGTCTGACATTGTAATTACATGCAAAATAAGCAAATCACAGTCGTGAACAATTAACACATGGCAAGATGAAACAACTGACTCTCAATGCAGTGTCATGAAAGACAGTGCTGACCCCTAACAAGCTGACATTCCCCTTTCATCAATTGCGCAGGACTTCTGAAAGACTGTGAACTGGCTGCACAGTGTTTTGTCTGTACAAGTCCTCTGTGCTCATCACTGACTGCTGCTTTCATAGAACAGCGCGGATGAAACCATATCACATTTTTAAAACTACTTTTAAATTCTTTACTTACCAATATAATTAAAGAAGATGCTGAAACTGGCCATCGTCGTTGTCCATGCATTTTTGGCACCTGTTTAGGAAGTTATCCATCTCTCGCCATAGTTCATGTTGAGAAATGCTGGCAGTTTCTTGATGAATATTTTGTTTTAAGTCTTCCAAGGTGTGTGGACTTGTCTTGTACACTTTATGCTTTAAGTTACCTCAGAGATAGAAATCACAGGGGGTTAGATCGGGGGACTGAGGGGGCTACAAATTTCTACTATTAATTCTGTCCTGAAACACACTTTCAATTGTTCTCATCAAAAGATTGGCTGCATGAGCTGTTGCAGAGTCTTGTTGAAAAAAGCCAAAATCATGCTCCCAACTGTTGACTCGAAAAAAATTGGGCCTATAACTCTTTCTTCACTAATGGCGCACCATTGAGCAATTTTTTCATCATGAAGGGGTACTTCATGAACAATATTAGGTTTTCAGAGCTCCAATAACGATATTTTGTGTACACACATATCCATAAAGGTGGAACCAAACCTTGTCCATGAAAAATATTAAATGTGGGTTAATTTCGCCATTGTATACACTATTGAGAGTCCACTCACAAAATGTGCATCTAATTACAGTATCACCTGGTTGAAAAGCAAATGCCCCAGTTATTTTATATGGTTTTAACTTCAGCAATTTAGTAGGTCTTTGCAAAGAGCCACAAGAAATGCCTTCCTGTTGTGAAAAATGCCTGAGCGATTTTTGGGGGGAATTCTCCAAACGATGACTGATTTCATCTAATGTTTCTGTGGTAAGAACCACATGCCATCTTTTGTATTTCCAAGCCAGAACACTTCCTGTGGCCTGAAATTTATTGTAAAGTGGATTGTTGTGCGGCCTGGAACTTTTACACCTGGAAATCTTTCTGAAAATCGAACTTGCACCTGGTGAGCTGACTGAGTTAACACATACAAATCATAAATAAATACACGCTGTGCAGTAGAAAACAAATGCTGAGCCATAATAAACTTTGTGACTAAGTACAGGACTATGTAGCAAAGCACACTGATAATAATGCAGCTGCACGATATCGCGTCAGCTCAGTACTGATTGTGAGCAGAGCAGAGAAAAACAAGTGATGTTCATGACCTTGTGTATATCAGCTGCTGGTGACATGTTTCTGCCTATGCATTGGAAAAACACAGTGTAGTGGTTCACATGTATTTGGATCTCCCTGTATTTCAGTGACGTTTTACTTTATTTTGTTGGGCATTGTCTTAAACTATTCTCTCGCCCATGAAGCATATCTTGGTAGTGTCAATTTTTTGTTTTACATTGACATTCCCCCTTTTCCTGTGTAGCCTTCAAATATTGGATAGAAGATACTAACATAACTAAGTTCTAATTACTGTGCAGCACCTGAAGAAGAGGCAGAAATACACTTGGAAGATTCTCCTTCTGTGCTTCAACAGGGGCCTTCACAAAAACTGAGTAGACGAGTAGCAATATCTGAACTGGAATCTTACGTGAAAACTGGACTAGCATCAGGAGAGTTCCAGCGCCAGCATTCTGTGAGTCTTAAGTTATGAGAATTAATAGAACTTAATGTCCCATATTGCAACAGGAGTTAGGATTACTCAAAACTAGAATACATGTTCCTATAAACATATATCCAGAAACAAATATTTGTTGAGGTGTAAGCCACTTTAGAAAAATTTAAATGTATGCACATCTGCGATAGGTTTAGCATACACCAATGTCTTTAAATGTCCTCATAGTCAGAAATACAATGGATTGAGGTCCGATGAACACAGTGGCCATGCTACTGGACCTCCTCGACCAATCCATCATCCAATAAACGTTTGGTTTAAGTATTGTTGCATGATGCATAGAAAATTGGTTGGTACCCTGTCATGCATAAACCACATGCATGGTCTTTCCATGAGCATAACTCCTCCACCAAAAGCATGGGTTACTAATTGTACAGGAATTGATAATACACAGCACTTGTTGATGTGTCGGCTAAAATGTATGGTGCTAGGAATCTGTTACCCACAATTCCTGTCCATACATTGGGACTAAAGCGATCCTGATTCTTAAACCAAACATTTAATGGACGATGGATTGGTTGAGGAGGTCCAGCAGCATGGCCTCTGCATTTGCCAGACCTCAATTTCTTTGATTTCTGGCTATGGGAACATTTAAAGACATTGGTGTATACCACACCCATAAAAAATGTAAAATGTAAAATGGCTCATATCTCAACATGTATTTGTTTCCGGACATATGTTTATACTAACAATTTATTCTATTTTGACCAATCCCAACTCCTGTTGCAAAATCAGACATTTTTTAAACACTCTGTACAAAATGTATTCAAAGGGTTTAGCAGCAAATGATGTTATGGGACATCCTGTAAAATAAGGTATTATGTGCAGAGAACAGTTTCTTCAGTTCCACAGTCCCAAATTCTTGATTTAAAAATCATTTTGCACATGAGATTGTGGATATATCATATTTCATAGCATAATCATTGTAGATTTTATGCTTTCTTCATAAAGTAAAAATACACAGTGTGAGCATTATGTGAAGAATCAATTATTTAAGACTAGGTGTGTTAACTTTCAGTGACTAGTGTACAGTAACAGGAGTAAGAGCAAGTCTGAGTGTATTAAAGCATGGCCACATTGCACTGTTTGTAGTTGCAAAGAAAGAAGAGCAGAAGGAAGGGAAACAAAAGTGACACTGATACTGCAATGCAAACATCTACCCCAGTAAAGAGAACAAAGACAACAATTTAATGAATCCCACTTCTGATACCAGTGTAACAAAATAACAAAATCCAGCCCAGTTATTGTTTCCTCACTTTATTTTCTTGTAAAACTTTTGCACAACAGTTCTCTTTTACTGACATTAACACAGTCCAAAGTCTTTCATGATATTACAACTCACAATTGTTTTCTTCTCATAACCTTGACACAGTCCTTTCTGTACATGCAGCTGAGAGAGACATGCACACAGGTACACATGCGCGCGCATGCGCACACAAACACACACGCACACACACACTCACACACACACACAAAAACTAAAAACTGACTGATTCCCCACTCTGGTTGCCTCACTCACTTATACAGTGAGGATGGCATAACACGGACCTTTCTCAAATTTCACCTTCTGGAATCTATATATACACTGGCCACTGGACAGCTCTTGAATGATGTTGCCATTCTGATTGTTATCACATGTTCACAAACAGTCGTGTGAGCCAGCCTGACCTTGAGTGTCTGATGCACATACTCCCTCTGCTAAAATTATATTATGGGGCCAAGTCAATGTTCTATTTTTTAAAATTACTGTGCAACACGTAGAACAAGAACAAAAAAGTAGGAATCTATCAAATCAGTTGCCCGGATTGCGACCAGATTTACATAGGTAAAACCAAGAGGAACTTAGAAACCAGACTAAAAGAACACGTGAGATGCATCAAATACAAACAGATGGATAAATCTGCAGTTGCACACCATTTTTGGACATCCAACCACAACATAACACTGAACATAAAACTTTTAAAAGTTACAAAACATACTGCAGAGTTGGATACCTGGGAAAAAATTAATATCATAAAAAACAAAGTCGGCACAATGAACTTTGATTTGCCGCCACCAAACCCTTTATGGAAGTTCATCAGCCCACCGCTAGATGTCAGCCCAACCAACCACACATCAAACAATGTCTACAAGAATTGGTCAGTTAATTCTGATGACAGGAGCAAGTTAAGCTCTTGAAACCAGTCAAGATTAATTACATGTAAGTGATAAGTGTGACCGCCTCCGTAGTGCAGTTGGTAGTGCGCTTGCCTCTGGCGCGGACCCGGCTTCGATCCCTGGTACCAGCAGGGGGATTTTATCCCCTCTGGGAGGTCTGGCACGGGGTGCACTCAGCCTCGTTAGGTCCCGGGGGGACCAATTGAGGAGTTACGTGATGAAGAAGTAGCGGCTCCAGGTCTAGAAAACCGCATAACTGGCCGGGAGGGCTCGGGGCGCTGACCACGTCCCACCCTCCAGTACTGCACCTCACCAATGATGCCTGTAGTGGGCAGAGGTGGGGGACGCAGCAGCTGGGCGGTAGGCCTTGGCCCTTTGTGGGCTGTTGTGCGGGGTTTACAAGTGATAAGTGTATCAGTCCAACTAAGTTTTCATTATAAGTTATAGTAATGTTTATTAATTTTTAATATGTCACATAATATAATAATGAGACTTTCTTACTGTGATTTCCACCATCCCTTGAGAATTTCTGTGCTATAAAAGCAGATATTGTTGATTAAGACACCATAATGTATGTTAACATTCCTCCTTTTCTTCCTGTGGTCTTCACATGCTATTCTGATACAGTTAACACTTACCCACATTTGTAGTTCCTCAGGGAAGTGTCTTGGGGCCTCTACTACACATATTATATGCCAACGACCTTCCAAATTGTCTAAATGGGAAAATAATTATGAATGCAGATGACCATCTATCTTGCTAAAAGGGCAAAACTGTGAGGAACTACGACAAAATGCAAAAGAAACACTAAATCACTTAAAAAATGGTTCCACAGCAACAGATTAAAATTAAACACCGCTAAAATATCCATTATTCAATTCAATACCCAGTATAAAAACTGTTATAACATCCTTACAGATTCAATAAATCATGCACATACTTAAAAAATTTTGGGCATCTACTTAAATAAGCAATTAAAATGGGAAGAGTACATCCAGAACGTATCTAAAAAATTAAATAGTGCATGTTTCAATATGAGCTGCATAGCAAAAATAACCGACTTAGAAACAAGAAAAATTGTGTACTTCAGTTATATTCATTCCATAATGACATACAGGATTATACTTTGGAGAAATGCCACGAGCTGGAAAACCATCTTTAAAAGACAGAAGAAGATAATCTGTATAATGACACTAACTAAACCTAAAGAAACTTATAGAAATATGTTCAAAGACCTAAAAATATTACCCTGCCATCACAATATCTGTACAAATTAAATAAATATGTACATAAAACTTGTAAACACTATATAATTCACAAAACCATTACTGTCATAGGACAAGAACAACAAACAAGCTGAAACCTATCATGCATAGATTGTCACTGTATGAGAAAAGTCCACTATATGCTGGAATAAATTGCCCAGCAATATCAGAGCAACTAAAGACACAAGATATTTTAACAAAATACTAAAAGTCTATTAATTGACAAGGCCTACTACTCAGTAGAGGAATATATGAATCATGAGCTAGAACCTTATTTCCCATAATAGCTTTTTGTAGCTTATCTTCAGAACATTTTATAGTTGTTTATACAGGTGGAAGTGAAGTCATTATATTCCTTCTAATGTGTGCTTCATAGAAGAATTGCTAACAAAAAAGTCTAATGGCATTTTGTTCTTTGATCAGCCAGTTTCGAAAAAATAAATGGTTTTTGTTTCAAATTGGATGCATAATTCCACAAGAATGTTTGAAGATAACTGTTTGTTACTTGTAAGGTGCGTAGAGTAACTAATTTCTGACATAGCTTCAGTAGTAATTATGTGACATCTCATAGGGTTTCAAAATAATTAATCACTTAAAAGACATGAAGGAATACTCCAAGCAGCTCTTTCAGATGTGAAATAAGTCGACAAAGTTGCATTGAGGTTGGTCAAGAAATTGACCTGGTTTCTTAATGTAAACAGGTCGGACACTTTTGCTTTCGAGTAATGTTTCAGGAGATCACGCTTGTGATTGGCCTACACTCTCACAGTAAACACGGAAGGACAAAGTAAGGTATGTGTTTATGTTCTCAAGACATTGTTTGTTAATGTACTGAGCTAGTGAAAGTGACACCCACACAATCTGCAGTGTTGCCAGCTTGTTTTCAACAAAATAAAAATATTTCCATAGGAAATGGTCAGAGACAAAAACGCAAGATACAAAATGTGTCCCAAATACCAAGATCTACCACTGGTTTAAATTAATGTAATGACTTTCCTTCCATCCGGTATGTATTAACTTGCTACCTAATTTTGTTTATGTAAATATTGTTAATGCTCCTACTTGACAAGTCACCAGTTTACTGAGCTTTTGCTCAAAAATTTGTAAACATGTGACAATAAACACAGGTAGCAGAGAACCTTAGGGATTCACAGAATTGTGAGCAGGAGATCTGGCTCAAACCCCATTCAGGGACATCATCCCTGTTGCTGTATGCAGTGACAGAGGGTAATAAACACTACAAATAAAGTTAATGCATGTAATTTATTTCAGCTGTTCCCAAGAGGTCAAACAAAACCATGGACGTATGGTAAAAAGCCACAGAACACCACAAAGAATCGATATGGAAATCTTGTAGCCTGTAAGTACACATTTAGAAAATTCATTAAGTGAAACATTATAACCAGATATGACTTCTAAGCACTAAAGCCAAGATGAAAGGAAATGGCATTGAACTATTATTGGACTTTATACAGTGATGCATATGTAACAAACCACTCCCATGCCTCATATGGATTGTTGGCATTTGTAGACAACACTCACCACACTGTGTTCACCTGCCCATCAGTGACTCATGATCGCTGCTGTTCACATACTTGGTATTGATATAGTGGTTAGATAACTTCAAGCCAACTGCCTCATCATAACCATTGGGAAAGTAATATTGGTTTCAAATGTTAAATTCTGCACATTCAGTTTTGTGATGGGCTTAATTTACATACATTCAATGGAATAGAGATGATGCTATAGTTACTATAATTCTTATTCTTGCATTTCCAGATGATGAGACACGGGTAAAGCTGAAGAAACTACCAAATGATGAATTTTCAGACTACATAAATGCCAATTACATTGACGTAAGTCTTCTTTAACTCAGATAAAAGGACCTTCTCTCAGTAATGTACTTCAGTTCTTCATGGTTCAGTTACACCAACTTAAGTTAACCCTAGAGAGGTAACAGTAAATTGAGTAGCCTGAAAGGCAAACACTCATAATTTTTACTACTTTATTGAATATTGATAATACAAGAAGAGATAAAGCAAACAAGGTAACATTTTGTATCAAACTGATGAGAATGAAGTGTTTAAAACAGTGGAACATATTAATAAATTGAAAAACATGTCGATATTTATAAACACATTTTGCTCCAAATTACTTTTAATAATATTAATCACAGGACTAGTTTCAGAGAACGTCCTCTCCATCATTCAGCTGTTGGTTTTCCAAAACTCACACAAATAACAAGGAATATCTGTGAAATGGTTCACTCTACAAAAAAGTTTATTTGAACATAAATTGGGTTTTTTAAAGAGATCTAAATCTTTTGCACACTAAGATTTGGTCTATCTCTTACAGTGTATGAGTTACTGAAAAGTCATCCAGAGTAAACAGGATTACATAGGCTATAGCCAGAAAATTCAAAATATGCATTTCATTTGTTATAAAAATGTGTTAAACATATGGCTCATTAGAGCCATTGTCAAGAAAATCAAAATTTTCAAAAATTTGTAATATATAAAGGATAGTTTAAGGTGGAGGAATTTTTCTACAAAATCTTTGTGTCACATCGTAAAAAGATTGACTTTACGTATTTGAATCTCATGCATGCATGCATGCATGCACACACACATTTGGGGGGGGGGGGGGGATAGGTTTAGAGGGCCTCAAAACATATTTCTGGTGAAATCTTGACAAGGAATTTTTGGGTGGAATGCAATACTTTCTCTTCTATGCATGATAGAGAAAGTAAAAAAGGAAGTCTAACAGGGAAGTTTAGCATGTTTGAGGAATGCTGTGTGCAGGAAGAAGCCTGAATTGTGCAAAAATGGGACTTTGATGTTGCATAATTGTAATACGTCCTCTAACGTATTACTGCTCATTCCAAAACTTCAAGACTCTCAGCCACCATATTCTTCACACTTTTTCCTGTTTCCCAAACTTAAAACCATATTCTTTCCAATAATTAGAGAAAATGTGTCAGATGACCAGCACAGCATCCCAGAAAGTGTATTCGATGAGGCTTTACAAAAATGGAAGAAATATTGTGAATGGTGTATTGATAGTAGAGCAGACAGCTTTGAGGGGTGAAGTGCTTACAATTAGCCGTAAAGATGACGTGGCAAAAGTTCTGTCTGTTTTTGAATACACCTCACATATACACAACACACACAGATATTGTGTACCAACTTCTGTTTTCATCAATTTGTGATGCAAAATAACAATAAGCATTGAGTGATACATGAACGTTTAAACAGTAAGTAGTAATACATGTTTATTTTCAGGGTTACAACTCAACTAAATGCTACATTGCAACTCAAGGCCCAAAAGCCAACACTGTAGATGACTTCTGGCGCATGATCTGGCAAGAACAAGTGCACGTCATTGCTATGCTCACCAACGTAGTAGAAAATGGGAAGGTAAGGTGTTTCTATCAATGTATAATATGTATAATTAGTATTCTATAATAAAGATTCTTTTATGAGTAAGCGTAGGTTTTCACGGCCAGAAATAATAATTCTAGAAGAAACTTGTGGGCTGATTTGCCATGGTCAGCTGGAGTAACTATGTCCAGAGATTTTGTCCTCAACTGCAGTGGACATCATCAGTAGTACGGGTGGAGTCTTCTTAGTGAAGGTTCAGGTTCAGTTGCATTTGAAATCTTAAAATAATGTAATGTAATGTAAAAGTGTTAATTTGGGCATGTTTACAACATGCCCAGGCTCTTCAGCCTAGTCTGTGGTTTTTTATTAGTTATGTGTTTGTTTTTATTTTGTGTTTTTGTTGACGTTGTATAGTGTTGTGTGTTGTATTTTTGTGTTTGTGGTTCAGTTCCCCGTGTTCCACATCCATTGCTCCATAGACAGGCTTCCACCCAAGAAGATCAGTAATTTTAGATGATGAATATTGTTTTTTAATTTTTGCTGCTGCACTTTACCTGGTGATTTTTAAAATTATTTGAAGGTTTTTGTATATTAGGTGTATGTGTGTGTTTATGTGTTTTGTGTGTTTAAATGTTTGGTCAGCAATGCAGTGTTTATGTAGAGAGGGGTCTTCTCTGATTGGCTCTGGACCACTGAGGCCATACAGCTGGCCGGAGGGGCCTAACTGCTGCCTAGTCACCACTAGTTCCTGATTGGTCCATGTTGTTTCACTGTCTGGATTGTTGTTTAATGTGGTGATGGTGTACAAGTTCTGTTGAGGTTAAGCATTTCTTCCTTCCTGTTAAAATTGTTGGGATGCTTATAAATTTCTATAGTTCATGCCGTAGTCAAGTGTGGTAATGTGAGATGGTTGAGAGAATGTTGGTGTCTTCAAAAATTGGAAATGAGAAAAGTGCCCAATTTTTATCTTGGGCTGTGCAGCTGTCTAACCATAGAGTTATTTTTCAGCAATCTTTCTTGGTTTTCAGAAGGTGATGGAAAATACTTATTGTATCTTCTTTGTTTCTTTTAAAAAGAGCTTCTTATCAAAGAGCTGCAAAGGGTTTCCAATGTGTGGCGGGGATTTCTTATTAAGGATGGTTAACACATATTAGCGTGAATATAGCAGCAAATGGAGCACTGTTTTTGCTAAAAGGTGGAAAGTTTGTTAGAGCAGACGCTACTCTTGTTTTCAGGGTCTATGGTTGAAGAATGGAATGCAAAAGCCAACGTTCTTTTATCACAAACACATTTATTAGTTACTTACACTTCTGATCATATTTACAATTAATAAACGACTTTTAAAATTGGATAGCGTCCATGCTGTTTAAAAGTTTTGGTGTAATTCACATATTCACACGCCATCAACAATTATACGTCCTTACACTTTGAAGTCACAGACGCTAATGAAAGTAGTTTCTGAGCGTCCTATGACGCAACACCGCCATTCTTATATATTCATCCGCGCAACAGTTCTCATTGGTTGAATTCAAACAGTTGAGAAGACATTGTCTATTTTGAGTATTATCAAAAGAAATAAGTCCCTGATACACCCAAATTAAAAGAATTAGAAATTTACACACTCTTACAAAAATATTTACATGAACAATTTTCTATTAATCAATATTCTGTCTCATATGCCCCTTGTTTTGTTTTTCAAATTGTCACCTTATTTACAATCTTGAAACACAATACAACACTTCTCCCTACTTCTATGATTCAATCACTTTGTACAATATATTTTTTTTTTTTTCTTTACAGTCTTCCTCACTGTTTGTCTTTGTCCTTTGTTTTGACATAATACAACATGTCTTTATAAGTTTCACATATTCGGTTACTACACAATGCATTCGGTTATTATACAATACATATCCAGTTATTGTACAACACATTTAGTTATTACACAATATGTCCAATTATTATGCAATACATATTCAGTTCTTGTACAATATACCCAGTTATTATATCACATATGTTGTTATTATACAACACACCTTCAGTCATTATACAATACATATTCAGTTATTGTACAACACATTTGATTACTACACAACATGTCCAATTATTACACAATATATATTCAGTTATTGCACAATATGTCCTGCTATCACATCACATATGTTCTGTTATTATGCAATACATATTCAGTTATTACACAATACATATTCAGTTTTTGCATAACATATTTAGTTATTACTCAACGTATTCAGTTATTACACAATATATCCAGTTATCATACAATACATATTCAGTTATTGTACAACACATATTCAGTTCTTATACAACACATACTCAGTTATTGTACATTTGACATTGACACAAATATAATTTAAGTGTTTCATGTGGTTTTTGACTTGCATTCATTGCTATGAGGAGAGAAAAACAGGATACAAATTTTGAGCTAATGATTATGATCTTATTTATGGCAATATTTTATTCAGTTCTTTGCCTTCTTTGTCTTATAAGCTTATGTATAGACAGGTTATTGAGTTGGTTCTTAAACTCTGATGTTACTTATGATACTAATTTTCTTGATTGGGTTATTATTCATTGTTGTTTGGTTCAACATTTCTTCGAGCTTAGCATTGGCTATATTCATCTCAATTCATGGGCATTGTTTTTCTGGTTATGGTTCTCCTCATTTCACTAATTGTCATTTCTTTATCTCTTATTTCTATAAGAGAAAACTTCTATACTTACAATTATTCTGTAATTGTATTATCTTTCTTCTCCATTTACCCTCGACATCTTTGTGTCGAAATATTATATCTTTTTCATCATAATTGATTCATTTTTACTTTTGTCCCTGACATCCTTATGTCAAAAACATATTATCTTCCGTCGCTATGATTCATTTATTTAATGACAATCAGTGTTCTCATCTGTCTTTGTTGACAATGCTCTTTGTGGTCGATATAGCCAATGACTATGTTGATTTTCTTCCCTGTTGTAATCCTATTCTGAACGTAATTTCCTATAAGTAACCCATTAAAAATTGTTATCTTTCTTTCATCTCCACTACTCCTGCCTTACACATTTGTTGACAAAGGCTATTTGGTCCTTTCTTTGTATGGCTTCAATTTGTTTTTATGGTATCTTCCTACCAACTTGCCATTTGTATTCTGTAGCTCATATGTGTGGTCACCCAGCTGTTTCGTTATGACCAGTGGTTCCATCTCTCTCTTCGTGTAGCCATCACGGTGTCGATGTCAATTGTAAGTTGCTGAGATTTTGTTGTTTGTCATCCAGCCAGTTGGGACGAACTTAGTTGTTGTAATTTCCCTGAGTGTTGGTGGTAGTTGTCGTTTCTGTATTCTGTGCAGTATCTGCCCTATTTGGCACATCTTCTTCTACTTCCTGCTGTCTTGTGTTGTTAGTGTACCATTGGTCTCTGCCCCTTTGGCGTGAACCTCTGTCGTATGACGGTCTGTGGTTGTTCAAGTGTTCCCTACTGAATCGCATGTGATTCACTTGATGGGTATGGTCTCCTAGTCTTCCACGATCATATGTATATGTTTGGTGTCTCGATTCACCCCTCGGTATCGTGTCATGGTACCGCTGTCTTGTGTTCTCCATCCTCTCGCCATGATTATGTGGTTGTGGGAAATGGTGTGCCCCTCTCCCCCTTTCATGGGTACTCCTAGTATTTCTATGTTCTCCCTTACTCTGGTTGTTTGTAGTTGTGTTCTGGTTTAGGATGGGTGAGTTTGGGTGACCGTTCCTATGTCTATGCTCATTAGGCCGACCATTTTGTGTTTCGAAGGCTGTCAGCAGTTCTATCATATCTGCAAAATCTACTGGCCTCGCAACAATTAATCCTGTTCTCACTGTGTCTGGGAAATGTCTTGTTATACTGGCAATTAGTTCTGCCTCCGACAAGTTGGGGTCTAATAGCTTTCCTTTGTTGGCCACTTTCATAAAGTAATCCACTAGCGACAACCTTTTGGTTGGATCGTACCTACCTGTCGCTAGCTCTACCCTAGTTTGGTTTTGTTTAGCTGGGCCCCAATATCTTGATAGGAATAAATTTCTGAATGAGCTATAAGACTCGTGACCAGCTAGTGTTAACCTGAGCCATTCTAATGCCTTGTTTTTTAAGCTTTTCTTAACTATCATCATTCTAAGCTCGTTTGGTATCCTTTTCACTTTAAAGTATTCTTCCATCTCTTTAACAAAGAGTTTTGGATCGTCTCCCTTCTCCTCGTCAAATGTAGGTGGTGTGATTTCATGTAATATACTGTTGGTGTAACATGTGTTATGTGTTGTGTCATTGTTTGGTTGTGAACCTCTTTCTCTGTATGGTGAGTCAACATTTTGTACATTACTCAAATAACTCTCATCTTGTACATTACTTACATCTAAATCATCTTGTCTTTGTAATGCCTTCACAACATCATTTACATTAGCCAAATTTTCTTTCCCTTTTTTCATTTCTTCACAAATTGATTTTAAATCATTCTTTATTTCTAAGTGGCTTTGTTTCATATCATTTATAGCATCCTGTTGTGAAAGCATCACATCATTCATTGTCTTAATTTTAGGAATTACAATTTGTTCTACAGTTTCATTAATAACATCTTTCTTTACTACCTCAATCTCTTTCCTTAATTCCTCAGTTATTTCTGCTTTTACATTTGTTATCTTACAGTCTACACTTGTATTACATTCTGTTATTTCATCCCTACATCTAGCAATTTCTCCTTCTAACACAATTTTATTCTCTTTCATCTCTGATTCTATCTTTCCCATCCTATCTCCTACAATTTCTATCCTAGCTTCTAAGGCTTCCTTTGTTTCATTTAAGTTTTTGTGAACTAATTTTAAATTAGTTTCCATTACTTTCATATTTTCTTTACACTCCTGTCTTCCTAATTCTATTTTCTGTTCTAGGTTCTGTCTACCTAATTCCATTTTCTGTTCTAAGTTCTGTTTACCTAATTCCATTTTCTGTTCTAAGTCTTTTCTCACTTCCTCCATTTTCTGGCCTAATTCTACCTTATATTGTTCTAGTTTCTGACCTAAACTCAGACCTAAACTTTGTTCTATATCCTGTTTCAATTCTATGTTATTTTGTTTCATTTTCTGACCTAATTCTACCTTGTTTTGTTCCAGTTTCTGTTCTAGTCTTTCAAACATCATCATCATTAACCTTTGGTCTTTGCTTATTTCCGCCTGTTCCTCCCCTTCTAATTCTTCCTGGTAACTAGGCCTATCTGCCCCTTCCCCCACTCCTGTTTCTATCTCTTTTCGCGACATCTTAATTCCTTTATCTAATTCACTTAATGTTGAAAGTCCTGTTACTTTGCCGTTTCTCAATAACATGGAAATCAAATGTACGTAAAAAAAATAAAAAGTTTTGATCCTACTTTCTTTTCTGCTGGTTCTTCGTCCGGTTATTTACGTCTCCTGGGTAGTTGGCTTCGCTAGATGATCTCCGGTGTTTTTCCCACGTTGATTCTCCGTGTATCGATGTTTTGTTGATATCAGACGATGGTCTAATGGCGTCTTTCTCCTGCACGATGAGATAGCGTCCTTTTGTTGTTAGCACTTCGTACCCTCAACTTTGCATTCCACTCCAAATTCGCGCTCCACGTTGGGCAAGCCATTTGTGGCGGGGATTTCTTATTAATGATGGTTAACACATATTAGCGTGAATATAGCAGCAAATGGAGCACTGTTTTTGCTAAAAGGTGGAAAGTTTGTTAGAGCAGACGCTACTCTTGTTTTCAGGGTCTATGGTTGAAGAATGGAATGCAAAAGCCAACGTTCTTTTATCACAAACACATTTATTAGTTACTTACACTTCTGATCATATTTACAATTAATAAACGACTTTTAAAATTGGATAGCGTCCATGCTGTTTAAAAGTTTTGGTGTAATTCACATATTCACACGCCATCAACAATTATACGTCCTTACACTTTGAAGTCACAGACGCTAATGAAAGTAGTTTCTGAGCGTCCTATGACGCAACACCGCCATTCTTATATATTCATCCGCGCAACAGTTCTCATTGGTTGAATTCAAACAGTTGAGAAGACATTGTCTATTTTGAGTATTATCAAAAGAAATAAGTCCCTGATACACCCAAATTAAAAGAATTAGAAATTTACACACTCTTACAAAAATATTTACATGAACAATTTTCTATTAATCAATATTCTGTCTCAAATGCTTTCGATTTTTTTCTGAAATGAGTAAAACTCTCGTTATACACACTAATCGGTTAGCAAATACAGCAGCCTTAAACATTTTCAACCTTGGTAACATTATCACTTTTTGAACTTCACAGAAAACTGTTTCTTCATTTTTTGCAGCATCCTCTTTGTATTTCTCTGGAGACTTGGATACTTTATTTGTGTGTAGCCCACATTTTGTAAGTGTTGCGATTAGTACCAAGTTTGTTCTTTTTATGGTCAGTGTTATGTATATTAAATTCTCCACAGTTTTCACATTCTTCCTGACCCAGATTAGCATTTCCTCTGTGCTTAACAAATGAGCTTTTATAATTAGTGCTTTGAGTGACAAGGTCTTGATTTGACTGGCCCTGTGGCGTAGTTGGTACAGCACCTGCCTGCTGTGCTAGGGGTCCCGGGTTCGATTCCCAGCAGGGGGGTAGGAATTTTTCTCCAGCCAAGAATATTCCTCATCCTCCCCTGAGTCTGGAAGTGTGAACATGTTTGCAAATTCAATGTATAAAAACCCCAAAGATCGAAAAACCCACCGTTAAACATGTAACACCATTTACCAATAGGCAAGGCTGCTGATATGACTTCTGCAATGGAACAAAAAAAAAGTCTTGATGAATGGCAGTTCACATTAAATCACTGGGGAACGTAAAGGCGATTAGGTGCATGTTCCCTGTGGTAATGCAATATAGTTGGGTTAAAGGAATAAATGGAGGGAATTACTTTATTTGTACAGGTGTATGTGTTATAAATCAGCTAAAAACCTTGTCAGAGAAAGCATTACTGAAGTTACTTCCATATTCATAAAGAATACAAACAGAAAATACTATGCGAAAAGGACATATGTCTGAGATACGTCTCTTCATTTTACTTTCTCTACTGGTAGCAGAGGAAATATTATATTCCACCCAAAAATTCGAAGTCGAGATTTCACCGCAAATATATGTTTTGAGACTCCCTGAATCCAAAAATGGCATTTTTAGAAAAAGTTCTGTGTGTCTGTCTGTGGACAGCATAATTAAAAAACGAAAAGTCAGTTAAAAACCACAGTTGGTATTTGAGTTTAATGTTTTCAAAAATGTGACAGGGAGATTTTGAATAAAATAGCCCCAACCTAAACTACCTTATACATGGAAAATTTTTTGAAATTTTGATTTTCTTGAAAATGGCTAACAATTTTGATTAAAATGATATATAATAAATATATTTTCTGGCTATAGCCTATGTAGTCCTGTTAACTCTGGATGACTTTTGAATAGTACCTAAACCATAAGAGATGGACCAAAAAAATGTAGATCTCACTAAAACACTTGATTTATGTCTGAATAAATTTTTTTATAGAGTGCACCATTTCAGGGAGATATTCCTTGTTATTTGTGTGAGTTTTGGAAAACTTGAATTTTCGTGAAATGCAACATCATTCATTTTTTTTATATGTTAAGCATGCAAAGAGAACAGGATCTCAAAGCTTTGAAACATTTGACTATCGCTCAAAGCCTACTGTATTCCCATATACAAGGAAATAAGCAATAAGGTTATTTCTACAAATGTTTATCTCAACTGACACAAAGAAGATACAGGAATAAGAGTTTGTAAGAATGGTTAGTACAAGGGTAGAGAAAATCAAGTGAGTGCAACACATCAGATTTTTAGTAAAACTGACTTATGCCAAATTTGCATAGGAATTTAGATAGAATTTGAGATACGCCATTCATTTAACAGCATTTTAACCATTTTATTTATTGGAATATGTCCATTTTGCTTAGTAAATAACTCTGTTAGTTATATAGCTATCCAGTTATGTGAAAAGATCACTTTCGAAAAAATCTTGAGCTATGCTCTTTTGGTTTAGGAAGGCAGCACTGCCTCCATCCAATTTGGCATACAGTGCACAAGACCTGCAATTGAGGGTTAAATACTCCACATTAAAATCTGAATCTGTCATTTTTCAGAGGAAATGTGAACAATACTGGCCAGAACTGGAAAAGGAGAAAACATTTGGATCAATTTCTGTCCATCACATTGCCAGCGAAATCTTTGCAGATTATGTCTTCAGACAGATGAATGTTACCTATAAGGGAAAAACAAGAAAGGTAAGGAAAGTGTAATGATATATCTTCCACCTCATCTTTATTATTCCTATCTAAAGAGCCCTGAGATTTTAAAGCGAAATTAAACACTTTCAAAATTAAATCAATATACAGTTGAACCTGATTTGTGTATATCGAGGGAAAGAGGGAAGATTAATTGTAACTCAGAATTATTTACAAGCAAGATTTTGATAATGCATCATATTTTTTGTTTCTCTACTACATATAGTAAGTAGAAGAAGTATTGTATTCCACCCAAAAATTCAATGTCAAGATTTACCAGAAATATATGTTTCGAGGCCCCCTGAATCCAAAACATGGATTTTTGAAAAAAGGTGCTTGTCTCTCTCTCTCTGTGTGTGTGTGTCTATGTGTGCGTGCGTGCACATGTGTGCACGTCTATCTGCCTGTCTGTCTGTGGACAGCATAAATCAAAAGCAAAAAGCCAGTTAAAAACCAAAGTTGTTATTTAAGTTTAATATCTTTCAAGGATGCGACACAAATATTTTGTACAAAATTCCTCCACCCTAAACTACCCCACATGGGAAACTTTTTGAAAAGTTTTATTTTCTTAAAAATGGCTTTAGAGATTTTGATTAAAATGCTATATGTTTAAGACATTTTTATGACAAATGAAACGTATATTTTTAAAATTCTGGCTATAATCCATGTAGTCCTGTTTACTCTGAATGACTTTTGTATAACTTATGAACCATAAGAGATAACCCAAATGTTACTGTACAAAAAAGTAGATCTTGCTAAAACATACAATTTGTGTGCAAATAAATCTTTTTGTAGAGTGAACCATTTCTGATATATTCCTTGTTATCTGTGTGAGTTTTGGAACACACACTTTCATCAAATAGAAGATTGTTATTCATTTCTTTAAATCTTAGCCATGCAAAGAGAATGGAATCTCAAAGCTTTAAAACATTTGACTATCACTCAAAGCCTACTGTATTCCCATACTCCCCTTGTACCTACAAGGAAATAAGCAATAAGATAATTTGTACAAATGTTTATCTCAACTAACACGAAGAAGATATAGGAATAAGAGTTTGTAAGAATGGTTAGTACGAGAGTAGAGAAAGTCATGTGAGTGCAACATATCAGATTTTTTTAAATGCAATACAGTGGACCTACGTGTGTAAAATTTTACAAATAGCTAAAATATGTACAAAGAAAACATTATTTTGAACTTGGTCTTGCTTTAAAGAAATCAGTTAATTTGTCTTGTTTAACTTTTCTTACACTAAGTGCATACACCTCATTTTGTGACATAACTATACATAGCAATTCCTAAGTCTAAAGCAATTTGGGTTTTGGTTTTGTTGGATTAAGTTGCACCTCTCATATGTGCTTTACTTTCTGATCTGTTCTTCATGGCTGATTAAAAGCAATTGAGAACTGAAAGACAAAGCTACTGCTCAACAGTAAACACCAGATACCAAATTATTTATTTATGCCAACAAGCTTGCTGCTGGTGTTTTTAGACACACACGTCGTGTGTGGGCAATACTTGAGAGGTAGAATCAAAACAGAAAAATTCAATGCCACAGCCAGGATTTGAACCAGACCTTCCACTTCACCCACAGCTACTCTAACCACTGAGCTACTGTGGCAACTTGCCATTATGACATTGAATTCCCATCTAAATGATACAAAGTACTTAAGGCCGTAAGTTGTCCTTGGGATATTTACCTCTGATGTGAGATTTCCTTTGTGGTCTACCAGAAAAATACAAATTAATTTAGGCAATTCAATGTCATACTGGCAAATTGTCATAGTGGCTCAATGGTTAGAGCAGCTGCATATGAAGCAGAAGGTCTGTGGTTGAAATTCTGGCTGTGGCATTGAATTTTTCAGCTCCAATTCTGCCTCTCACCAGACACCAACAGTTTTTATCTTTACTGCTTGTTTGTTGCTATGACATTGTCATGCGAAAGTCCCCAACTCTACCAGCAAATGTCTTTATCCTTTGGTTCTGCAACCAAAAGCCGCCAGCTTAGCTTGTGTCTTTGTCAACAGAGTTAAGGAAAATACACCTTGAGTTTAAGGTAGTATATGCCATATACTCATTATAATTACGTAAAGCTCAGCTATATTTCACTGAAATTTAATATGTATAAATGAATTACATATAAATAAGATTCCATTAACACATTTCTAAATTACATTTTATCATGACCTACAAAAATTTATGTATAAATATGAATTACTTAGAAGTGGGTTATATACAAGGGTTGTCCGTAATATAGGGTTTCCGAAGTCCTGCAGTCATGAGGAATATGTATTCAAGATGCTCTCGGGCTTCGAGCCAGGTGTAGTGATGAAAAGACATCGACGTTTCGGGAGTGTACATCTCTCCCATCACCTCCACACTAGACTGGGTGTTTTCTACTCGGTACGTACTGGTTGTCAGTACTGGTCCCTTCACTCTTGCTAGTCATTCATCCTGAAGATGGGAGAGATGTACACTCCCGAAAAGTCGATGTCCTTTCATCACTACACCTGGCTCGAAGCCCAAGAACATCTTGAGTATGTTCGTCGCCAGGAAAGCTTCAAATCATATTTTATGAGGAATATGGTTATGCAAGATCCGGCAATACTGATGTGTAGCTTGGTTCTCCCTCTTTCTGTCTCCTGCCTTGTGAGCTGTCTGCCACACTCACTCTTGGCTCGGCAGCCATTAGAAATGGAGCTTCCACTTGCTTCTCTCGCCCGGTGTGAATTACGCTCTGTGATTCGAGTTTTGTGCACAAAAAACACTGCCCCGGTGGAAATTCATTCCTAACTGTGTGAAGTGTACAGAGAACAGTGTATGAACGTGCAACATGTACACAAATGGTGCAGAGAATTCAAAGACAGATGTACAGATGTCCATGATGACCAGTGTTCTGGACAACCATCAGTTTTGGACAAAATGATCTTGAAAATGGAAGAAGCAATACTGAAAGATCAACGGTGATAGTTCTGAGATATGCAAGCTGATCCCTGATGTCAGCAAGACCTATATTCACAAAATTTTGACCGATCATTTATGGTATACCAGGGTGGGTGGAGGCATGATCACGAAGGGAGTGCATTTCCATCAGGACAAGACTCGTCCGCATATTGCTCATGTAACAACCAATCTCATCAACAAATTTCGATGGGATACTGTCACACACCCTCCCTACAGCCCAGACCTAGCTCTGAGTGGCTACTATCTCTTTTCTGACTTGAAACACCTGCGTGGGATGCATTTCAGAACCAGAGAGGAGCTGAAAGAAACTGTTTTAAGCTATCTTCACCACTCAGCAGAGAGTACTATGATGCAGGTATACAAAAGCTGGTACACCACATGCAAAAATGCATTGATCAGAATGGTAATTAGTTAATTACGCTGAAAAATTGGAAAAAGTATAAGATTTCCAAAAAAGTATTATTTAATGTCAATAAATGTCTTTCACTGTGAAAAAGAATTGGGAACATTTTATGGACAACCCTCATATAAGCAGGCTCAACTGTATATATGTTTGTATGTTTGACCTCTATGTGTTCCTAAACCGCTTGACCAATCACCATGAAATTCATCACATAAACATATTTTTTCATGACGAAAATTTCTATGCTATCCATTTTACTATACAACATTAGAATCACACAGTTTCACTACTTGATTTTCTTTTATACAACACATACACATGTCCTCTACTCATTCTTCAGCGCACAATTCAGTGAGTGAGTTGGGTTTAAGGGCCCGTCGACAACTAGGTCATTAGGGCCCCTCGCACAATTCATACAGCTTTCTATAAATGAAATAGAAATGCAACGTATCACATTCATGCAGCTTTCTCTACTTGCTTTTCTTTTATGTGACACAGTTACATGGTCTTCTCTACTCCCTCTTCTACAAACAATTCATAATATGTTTGAAATAGAAATGCAACATATTTACATTCACACTGTTTCTGTACTCACTTTTCTTTCATGAAATACAATCAGACTTCTTTTTCTACTCTGTCTACAAATAATTCATACTATATTCTATATGATTGAAAGATAAATGCAATGAATTACATTCATACAGCTTTCTCCACTCGCTTTTCTTCTTGTAGTGTTTGTGATTGTTTAATGTGCATTTGATAGTGTCTTCCCTGTGTTTTTATTTTGTGTAATTTTTTCTTCATAGTATCCTAAGTGTTTTAACTTTGTTTAACCACATTGGGTAATGTCTCTAAAGAGACACGAGCCCATTGGGCAAGTGCAACCTAAGTCTAATAGTTTTAGGAATAACTTGTTAAACCACGGACAACGCTAGGTATTTTGGCTGGTAACTAAATAAATCTCCTTTAACATGTTTCTAGATACACCATCTACACTTTACATCATGGCCGGACCACGGTGTCCCACTTTACCCACAGTCTGTGGCCATGTTCCTGAAGAAAATGCTGGCAACACCTCCTGGATCAGGTCCCATAGTTGTCCACTGTAGGTTAGTTTAAAAAGCTTATATTTAACACAGAATAAAACAATAATATTTATATTTAAAAAGTTTAAAACACAAGTCCACAGCCATCACTCTTGAAACATTATGATTAAAACAAGTGAGTAAAGATAAAAGTGTTTCCATTTTCAGACTCTGTTTTATAAATTTACTGCATTTCGTCACATAATCATCACACGCTTATGGTTTCTTCATAAAGTTAAAATACACAGTGCAACCATTATGCAAAGAATAAATTATTTAGGACTTACCATGTTCACTTTCAGCAACTAGTGTACTATACAATAGAGTATCAGGAGTAAGAGCGAGTCTGAATGTATTGAAACATGACCACATTATGCAGTTCATAGCTGAAAAGGAAGGAAAGGGGGAAACAAAAGTGATGCTGACAAGTGATGCTTGTACGAGGGTGAGTCAATAAAGACAAAGTTATTTTTTTACTGCACACAACAAAAGGCACATCGTGGAAACAATGTTGTATGATGCCAATGGATCGCCTCTCACTGGAGGACAAAGCACATGCTTGCTTGTGCATGCGTCTGTACAGGACAAACGAAGTAGCTCAGTTCGCCAGCTGCCTACAGAGAACATGGAGGTGTTACGCGAAGAACAATACGCTGCATTGAGGTTTTGCTTTCGTTTGCAGAAATCCGGCATGGAAGCTTACAGAATGTTGCAGGAGGCATATGGTGATGTTCTGCCACAGTCCACAGCATTTTGATGGTTCAAGGAATTTAAGGAGGGCCGTGTTTCAATAACAAAGCAAGGTGGGCCAGGTACTCCAGCAACAGCAATAAACGAAACCATGATTAACACAGCTGCATCATTGTTTGTGAAGACCGACAAATAACAATTGACAGACTTGCAGACATATTACAGAGTTCCCATGGCAGTGTTTTTTCAATTCTCATACTCACACATGAGACGTGTTTGTGCATGGTGGGTGCCAAGATTATTGACACCTGAACAGAAGTTGATGCGGGTGGAAGTGTGTATGGAACTGGGGTGCATACCTGAATTCAGTCACTACAGGTGATGAAAGCTCGTTTCACCATTACACCCAGAAGGCAAACAGGCCTCCTCAGTATGGTAATTACCTGATTCTCCGACACCAAAGAAAGCAAAGGTTGTTTGGTCAGCAGAAAAAGTAATGATCATTTCGTTCTTCGACTGCCGTGGAATGGTGTAGTAACATCAGGTCCCTTCTCATACGATGGTTAATGGCAAGTATTACAAGCCTGTTTTGTATGTCCTTGCTAAACACATCCAATGAAAATGACCAGAACTGCATCCCTCTGGTTGGCACCTGTACCATGACAACGCCTGCTCTCATGTGTACAAGATTGTTACACAGTATTTGGCCCACAGAGACATTGAATATATTCCCCATTCTCCATACTCTCCAGACTTGGCCCCGGTGACTTTTATTTCTTTCCCTCTCAAAAAGGAACTAAAAGGAAAGCGTTTTGCTACTTTGGAGGCGGTCGTGAAGAAGGCTGAGGCAGTTATAAAGATGATGTCCAAACATGGCTTCCAGGATGTGTTCCAGGACTGGCAGAAGTGTTGAGCAAAGTGCATTCAGCTCAACAGAGAATACTTTGAAAAAGACCACACAAGTCTGGACTAAGACTAGTGTATTTTATGTGTAAAAAAAGCATTCTCAGTCTTTATTGACTTGTCCTCATAGGTAAAAGGGGAATATGGAAAGACAGTAGGCTTTAAACGATAGTCAAATATTTTAAAACTGGTTGCTGTATGAAGGCTTTGAAATTCTGTTCTCTTTAGATTACCAAGAGATAAAAGAGTGAATAATGACCTTGCATTTGAGAAAAGGATAAGTGTGGCAATATTCAAACAAATAACAAGGAATACCTCCGAAATGGTTGCCTCCACAAAAAATGTATTTGGACATAATTTATGTGTTTTAATGAGATCATGACTTTCTCTACTCTTGTACTAACCATTCTTACAATTTCTTATTCCTCTATCTTCTTCATGTTGGTTGAGATAAATATTTGTACAAATTATCTTATTGCTTATTTCCTTGTGCGTACAAGGGGAATATTAGAATACAGTAGGCTTTGTGCAATAGCCAAATCTTTTAAAGCTTTGAGATCCTGTTCTCTTTGCACACTTAACATATAAAAAATCTGATGTGTTGCACTCACATGACTTTCTCTACTCTTTTACTAACCATTCTTACAAACTCTTATTCCTATATCTTCTTCATGCTAAGATTAACTTTTGTACAAATTATCTTATTGCTTATTTCCTTGTAGGTGCAAGGGGAATGTTAGAATAAAGTAGGCTCTGTGCGATAGTCAAATCTTTTAAAGCTTTGAGATTCCGTTCTCTTTGCACATTTAACATATAAAAAAATGAACAACGATGTTCCACTTCATGAAAGTTTCAAGTTTTCCGAAACCCACACACATAACAAGGAATATCTCCGAAATGGTTTATCCTACAAGAAAATTTATTCACACATGAACTGTGTATTTTAGCAAGATCTACGATTTTTGTATAGTATGATTTGGTCTATCTCTAACGGTTTACCAGTTATGCAAAGGTCGTCTAGAGTAGATACGCCTATATGGACTATAGTCAGAAAATTCAAGATATACATTTCATTTGCCATAAAAATATCTCAAACATATGGCATTTTAATCAAAATCGTTACAGCCATTTTCAAGAAAATCAAAATTTTTGAAAAATTTTCCATGTAAAGGGTAGTTTAGGGTGGGGCTATTTTCTTCAAAATCTTTGTGTCACATCCTTGAAAGACATTCAACTTAAATACCAACTTTGGTTTTTAACCGGCTTTCCGTTTTTGAGTTATGCTGTCCACAGACTGACAGACTGACAAGCATCATCAGTGGCGATGTACTACTCTCCTAGGTCTCTCAGTCGCTACTGAGTCACTGAGTAGCGACCAAGAGACCGAGGAGAGTTGTACATCGCCACTGATGATGCTTGCCGTAGCTGCAAGTGAAACGTCTGGGAGAGTGAAGGAGCCCAGTGGACCACGGCCTCTCAGCCCGGAAGCATATTCTTCTAATTATGACTCCGGCCGTGAAAGCCTTTGTTTATTTCTGAGACAAACAGAAATTTGCAGTACTTCCATATTTAGAAGGAGTGACAAGCAAATATCGAGCTGGCATACAAGGGCACCCACTAAACTGCAAGATGTATTGGCAAATGCAAAAGACAAAGTTCCACCACTTAACAAACCGGGTGTTAATGAAATTCCTTGCAGCTGCAGCAAATCATATATGGGTGAGACTGGCCACATGTTAAAAGAATGATTACAGGAGCACATACGTCAGTGCAAACAAAACGATATTGATAAATCTGCAATTGTGCTGCATGCTCACTAAACAAAACATACAATACTATTTGATCAAACCACGATAGTGACCAGGGAAAACAGATGGCAACCCAGCAAAATTAAACAGGCCTTAGAAATTGCTTGTTGTCCAAAAAATGTTAATAACAATGGCAAGATGTGTATTAACACACTCTGGTTGATGGCCATAGGTGAAACAAAAATGAAATCTAAGAATACAATGTCATCTGTGCCGCATTGCAACGATTCTGATTAGTGACGTAACATTGCAGAGGAATTCTGGCCAATCAGGGCTCACCTCCACCTGCCTGCCTGTATAAAAAGCTGACAAGCTGCAACAAGTGGTGCAGCTTGCCTGTGAAGACAACCATGACAAGATGGTCGAAACGTCGGTTTTATCCAGCTTGACGCAGCAAAAACCGGATAGCCAAGATATTTTTAATGCTGACCGCGGAAGCTTGAGAGAATATTTCTGAACTACTCAGCATACCATAGAACAGGATATCAAATTACATGTACAAACTACAATTGAATGGATAATTTGGGAAAAAATTCACATAAAGAAGTTTCACCTAGCCATACCACAAGCAGACGACATCCTGAAGTTTACATTCAGCAGCCCAGATAACAGCACAGTCACAACCACAACAGATTTCTCCTCTTCAACCATTAGTCAAGAAAATGTTGATAATATGATGATGAATTCTTTATTGTCTATAGACTTGTATATAAGTTTCAGACATTGTCATCAAAATGTAATATTTACATTTACAATCAGTCAACATATTTACAATTCATCCAGAGAACAGACATTTTGAATCAAATAATTTTGTAAATAAGTTTTAAGTTAGATTTTGTTACAGTTTTGGTCTCTAGAGGTTGTTCCTATTACAATTATATCCTTAAATACAATTTGCTTATTACACATATATCTATGGTAATTATGCTATTTCTTGTACTATCGATATCATTTATCAATATGGTTTATGGTATGGTATTCACCTGTAGACATGAGTTGCATGCTTCAGGCTTAGTAGAATGATCTAGACATTTACAATTAATAATACAATTATGTGAACATTTTTACTCTTAGTTGTGTCTAAAATTAATATATTTGCTAAATCCTAATCCTGATGGTCTCTGAAACACATCTGGATAAAAAGTAGGTAAGTGAAACTAAAAGTGTCCATAGGTTCTGAAACATTTCTGCAAATTATACAGGGTTCAACATTTAAAACCTAATGGAGTGTACAGCATTTTGCCTCTTGTGTGACCTTGCTGGATTCCCCCACTACCAACTGCCATTGTGCACTGCACCCCTGAAAATTCACATTGCATTCAAGTGATCCCTCATTATGACTGGGGAGTTGGAGTTTGGTGTGCATAATCGGTCCAATATTCTACGAGCAGACTGTAAATACAGAGGGGTACCAAAAGGACATTTTGACCCCATTTTATCATGAACTGACAGAAGAAGAGAAATCATACGAGTGGTTTCAACAAGATTGTGCTGCTGCCCATACAGTAGAGCAGTCTATGAAGGGAAGTGTTTGAAGATAGTGCTGGAGTAGTAACCTGAAGGACAAACTTTACAAGACAAATCTCATACATTGGAAGAACTAAAACAAAATACATGGGTCACTCAGTAATTAATGGCAACATTTGAATTAACAACAAATAAAACATTTTTGGAGCAGTCACATTATTGCAGTGCTTAGAAGTAATCTTCTCCAATAATTCTGTATGGCATTGCCGAGCATTGATACCTCTTGCATTCTTAGTTTTAATTAAGCATCTTTGTTTGTAGTTACTAAACATATTTAGAGCACTAAAGATAACAGCCTACAATTAAACTTACTAAGAATGTCTTATTAAATAAAATTATTGTCTTCAAACTCACACTTACCAAACATTAGATGCTTATATTTTTCATTGTGATCAGCTTACATGATTTACCGCTGATAGTGCCAAATGCAGGCAGTGTTGCCACTAATTTTTGAATGACCCATGTATGAGAAATAAAAATGGAAACATTACAGTGGCCTAACTTAGTCAGAATGTGTTCTCCTGATATAATGCTTGTTTAGTCAAGGCTGGACAACATTTCCGGCATCTTCTATAAGGTAAGAGTGTTATACATGCTTTATGTGCAGAGTTTATGTAGGAGCAAAGCTGGCTGTGGTACACCCAGTTGTGCACAGGTGAAATGCTGTGCGCCCATTAGGTATTAAATGAAGACCACTTTATGTGCTTTATGTTGCTAAAAGGAGCCCATTACTCATGTATATTTCAGTGCTGGAGTTGGAAGAACAGGAACCATTATTCTTTCAGACATCTGCCTGAGAATGGCAGCTGCAGAGGGTTGTGTTGACGTACTTCACTATCAACAACAAATTCGTGAACAACGAGCCAATTTGGTGGATAATGTGGTAAGCATGTTGATTGCCATTATTTCTGACCTTCAATTAGTAACAAACTCTTTACACTCAGTTTCCCACTAATTACATTTTCTCAGGAACTGTTAGATAGAGTGGCATGAATTTTTTGTGGTTATTATTAGATATATGATTTTGAAGCTGAACCCAAAACATTACTCATTCTGCTAAATACTGCATGTAAAAGAATTAAAAACTTGGAAGTTGAATTAAAAAGAAATTTAAAAATTAATTAAAAAATAATTAAATCTGATGTGTTGCACTCACATGACTTTCTCTACTCATGTACTAACCATTTTTAGAAACTCTTATTCCTATATCTTCTTCGTGTTAGCTGCGATAAACATTTGTACAAATTATCTTATTGCTTATTTCCTTGTACGTACAACGGGAATATGGAAATACATTAGACTTTGAGCGATAGTCAAATCTTTTAAAGCTTTGAGATTCTGTTCTCTTTGCACACTTAACATATAATAAAATGAACAATGGTGTTCTATTTTACCAAAGTTTTAAGTTTTCCGAAACTGACACAAATAACAAGGATATCTCCAAAATTGTTCATTCTACAAAAAAATTTATTCAGACATAAATTTTGTGTTTTAGCAAGATCTAAATTTTTTATAGAGTAAGATTTTGCATATCTTTTATGGCTATAGCCAGAAAATTCAAAATATTAATTTCATTTGTCATTACAAAATCTTAAACATATGACATTTTAATCAAAATTGTTAGAGCAACTTTCAAGAAAATCAAAATTTTTGAAAAATGTTCCATGTAAAGGGTAGCTTAGGATGGGGCTATTTTCTTCAAAATCTTCGTGTCGCATCCTTGAAAGACATTAAACTTAAATACCAAATTTGATTTTTAACCGACTTTTCATTTTTAAGTTATGCTGTCCACAGGCAGGCAGGCACAGACAGACACACACACAGACCTTTATCTAAAAATTATTATTATTTTTTTTTATTATTCAGGTGGTCTCAAATTCCAGTGAAATCCCGACATTGAATTTTTGGATGGAATATAATACTTCCTCTACTTAGCAATAGAGAAAGTAATAATTAAAGCACAAGTTGCAAATATTATTGATTCAGGTTATTAAGCACGAACATGAGATATTTCATATAAATTTTGGTGTCGTTATGAGTTTCCATTCCACAGTAAATTACCCTTATCTTTTTTATTAATGGATGAAACATCTTGCAAAATGATTTGCATTAGGTACAAAACATTGAAACTTATACAGTAGTTACAGTTATGACTAAAGCCCGGATTTCTAAGCAAAATAAAATAGTAAAATAAGCAAGCAATTAAGCACGAAAAATGACAAAAATAAGCACCAAAAAAAAGCAAAAACAAATGCTTGCAAATATGATAATAAATAGTTTGGCAGAACACTTACCTTATTGAAGGCTGTTACAATACACCAGGAAAGTCATCCTGAGATTTTCCTGTGTAAAACTCCTGCGTCTATCAGTGAAAAATGATTTGTACAGTGAAAATGTTCTTTCCACGTTGCATGATGTCACAAGCGCATGAGAAAAGCAACACAGTTCTTCTTCGGTGAATTGTTCTTCAATGTGTGTTTCTTCACCAGAAAGCTTTTTAGAAATTTGACACAGTGTTTTGTAACCAGAATTTTTCTGTAGCACCTGATTGAGTTTATCAAATGCAATTTTTGCAACCCCGTGCGTTTCTGACGTCAATGTTACTGAAACTTCGCAAATCAGAGAAAGTGAATGTTCCAAGGGCTTACTTCAAGCTTCCAACTGCTTTAAAATTTCAGATATTTTGGAGAAATGATTATGGATGCACTGTATCTTTTCTTGTATGCCATTTTTAACAAAATATTCTTGTGCTGTGGCAATACTGATTGCATCATCTGTATTTAGGGAATTCAAAACAGTTTTCACTTCACTGAAATGTCTCGCATAGTATGACACAGTCTCTAACCACGTTCTCCACTGAGTCAAAACTGGCTGAGGAGGCAAAGATAAATTTGGAAGTAGTTCACGGAATTTTTGGAATTCTAATTGGTGACTTTACGAACACTTTCTTCACGCTAGAAACATGAGGATCCACATCTTTATACTGGCTTCTAATAGTTTCAGCGACATGATGTAAACCATGAGCAAGGCACGTGAGGTGAACTAATTTAGGGTAAAAGACTTTTAATCCAGCTCCCGCTTTAACAATATATGGCGCGACATCACTGACAAATAGCAACACATTGTAATATCGTATCTCTTCTGGCCACAAGAAACATAACGAGACATTGAAAAATCTGGCAACAGTTGAATGATTTACTTGTTCGAGTATTTTTATATTCAGAAAAAAATTATCTGCTACCTGCTTTCATAGTACCTACTACAGAACTACACACACACTGTCCCAATGCATCTGTGGTTTCATCAATAGAAATCCATGTTTTCATGCTTCAGTGTATTCCGAATATTACCAATCACTTTTTGAAAACACTGTGGCATATAGTTTTTGCGCAATGTAGATTCATCAGGCACCCTTTTATTTGTGTATTTTTCTAAAAATAAACGAAGCTGCACATTATTAAATTTATACAATGGAATATCTGAACCCACTAAAGCTAAACATAAGTCTGCAAAATGTATCCCTAGAACTCGATTGTTCACCAACATTGCCTTTAATCAGTTGCTGGTTTAACTTAGATTTATTTTTAAACCTCTCTTTATGCCACGTTGTATTAATGAGCTACACAATGTCATTTTTTCTTCGCAGAAACACACTTTTCACACACCAAACAAAATAAGACACTACCATCTTCACTGAAAATATTTTTTCCAAAATCCTCACGCATTTGCAAAGGAAAGCTGATTGAGAGGTTTTTGTGGGCCTTATTTTGTAACTGCAATATCGAACTGAACTAAAAACTGTAGTGCAAGAAGATGCAGCTTGGATCTCAGGGAATCATCATCCTTGTTTACGACAACATTGCAATATCTGACTATGCAATTATGCACACCTAAACTAAATGCTGCAGCTTGGAACTCGGGGAATCACCATACTTGTTCATGACATCATTGTGTTATCTCAGGCGATAAGTGATTGATCAATTCACTCTACTAATCGCACCAAATAATTTTCTCCTCGCAATTTGATTTCACAACACCGGTCTATTCCTAGTGTTTCTTTCTTACGAATGTAGCTGAGAAAATAGCAAATCATTGATAAATCACGGATAACTGTGAAATATGCACTTTTAAATTTACAGTTTTGGGTAAAAATATGCTGTTTTAATTAAACATCATAAAATAAGTAAGCAAAAACGTTTTTCTGCAAAATAAGCATAAATAAGCACAAACAAAAATAGTTAAAGTTGCTCATCTAGGTGTGTCTTATGAAGTATAGCCCTTCTGCATACCTTTAAAGCTGATGAAAAAGTTAAGCATTTTGCTTATAAATCCGGGCTTTAGTTATGATCATAATAAGCACACAAAATTTCAAAAAAATTGGATATATCTACCCAGAGATATGAGTTTGTCAATAGAGGAAAAAATACATTTTACAAGTTAACACCACCTTAAATATTAAGAATATTCATATTATAATACGTCATTGGATTCGTAAAATCTCTTAGATTTTTATAATGCACAAAACAAAAATTCAATTTTTGAGGCATTCACACATAATACTGTCCTTAATATTAGTTCCTATAGGCATCTCCCCTATACAGAGCGCACTGGTACCTTATTGCCTGGCTGCTGGGTTCTCCAGCCAAGGTCAATGCAACTGCCCCAACTATAAGGTGACTGCTTGACATTTTAAATTTAGGGATACTACCTTTCTATCAGTATAGCTACACCATTAGCATGGCAAGGCTGAGTGCACCCTGGACAAGACTTCTCAGCAGGGAAAAATCCCCATGCCATTACCGGGATCAAACCAGGTTTCCTGCACCACAGACACAAAAACATGTGCACTACAGGGACAATCTATATATTATTAAAAATTTTAATTATAAACTATGAATTTCTCAAAAATAACTGCATGTGTGACATAATTTTTCAAAACAGTAAAAAGTTAATACAAATTGATATTTAATAAGTAAACGACTTCTTCAAATTATTGAATCCAATCATCAACGTGCATGTCATCTAAGTTTGGAGCCCTTTAGATCCAGTCCAAACAACAGTTTACTTATGGAGGCTGGTCTTCTTCCCTTGGACTTGTGATGTAAACATATATATATATATTGTCACCCATCGCATTACTGTCGGCACTACCGCAAAGGAGCCGAAGGAAAGAGACAGAGAATGGCCGCATTGTTGGGGCGCTTGCCGAAAGAGAGAAAAGGATAGAGGCTTCTGGAATCTTCTGCTTTGTATTTCACCACAATAACTGAACTTTCCAGAATAGTGCCTGGGAGATATAAATAGCGGTAAAGTGCGACAGACAGTGGACAGACGTATGTGAAGCGTTGAGGAGTCGTGCCGACGGAGAAGGGACAGTTTTGTGACGAATTTGGAGCCGTGCTGTGAGTGAATCAGAAAAGACTTTCTTGCTGTTGCAACGAGTGTAAAAAGTTACTGTTTACGGAAATAAAAGTGTATCTTTATCCCGACTACATCTGTCTTCTTTACTTTACACCCAAAAAAAGTCACAAAATATATATATATAAATTCCAATATGTTTGCACATAAATGTCAAAACAACATGATTGTATAATGTAATAACAACAACTTAGAGATGTCAAGCTTCACTTATCTTCATATCTGCTGCAAGTTCTTGAACTTAGAAAGCAGACTGCTGTTTCTGGGATATTCATTCCTATCTTCAGTGCCATATTTGTTTATACTGGTTGCTATCATAACCAACACAAAAATACATAATTATTTCTATGTATTACCAATCACTGAAAACATAAATTTGTTAACAGAATCAGTTCGTGTAGTTCAAAATGTATTATGCGGTCCTTATTTTTCAAAATGAATTTCTTTTCCCAAACCATTAAATCTATATATCAATTTAATTGTTCTAATAATTTAACCTCTGCACTTATTTCATGATTAAATGATAAAAAATGACTGGCTACAGCTGATTTATCAATCTGTTTATGTTTAATATTTCTAACATATTCCTTTATTCTGGTTTACAAATGATGTTTAGCTTGACCAATATAAATCCTGTCACAATCCATACAGCCAAATTGATAAATGCCATATTTTTTTATTTGGAATCATATCCTTTCTAGAAAAATTCAGTAAATTTTGTATATTACATTTATTTTGAGGAATCAAAAGCTATACAATGTTCTTTAAAAAGTTTTGTACATTTTTTATTAGCTCATGGACGGTAAGTAAACATTTTAAAAATACAATCATCTTTTATTTTCTTTAGGGTAGAAACTTCTTTAACAGCTTTTTGATATTCAAATTTCTCTATTTTTATAAGTATAAAATCTGTAATAAAATCATTAATTACTGCAGTGTTGTTAATATGTTTGTACTCTGTGTTAAATTGTATGCATTTCCCAAAATTCATAAACCAGGAAATAAAATGAGGCCGATTATATATTGTATAAATTCACCTGGCTAAATGATAATTCACCTGATAATCTGGCTAAATGGTTGAATAAAACATTCAATACTTTTGATAAATTTGAAAGTTGAAGCATTAAAAATTCTTGTGAATTGGTAGAAAAGATTAGCAATGCAGTAATATCTAATAGGAAGGAATTAACACAGAGTACAAACACATAATCGACACTGCAGTAATTAATGGTTTTAATACAGATTTTATACACAAAAAGCAGAGGAATTTAAATATCAAAAAGCTGTTATAGAAGTTTCTAGCCTAAAGAAAATAAAAGATGATTGTATTTTTAAAATGTTTACTTACCATCCATGGACTAATAAAAAGTTTACAAAATTTTTTTAAGGAACTTAGATTACTCAAAATAAACGTAATATAAACATTTTCTGAATTTTTCTGAAAAATATACAATTCTAAATTATAAAAAATGTGGCATTTATCGATTTAACTGTTTGGATTGTGTCAGTTTATATTGGTAAAACTAAACATCATTTGAAAACCATAATAAAGGAAAACTTTAGAAATATTAGATATAAAGAGATTGGTAAATCAGCTGTCGTTTGGTCATTTAATCATGAAATAAATCCAGATGTTAAATTTTTTTATTTACGCTCCAGCATTACAGCCCTGAAGAGCCAAGCCCTACCACCCAGCCACTGCATCCCCCACCGGCCCACTACAAGCATCATTGGTGGGGTGCAGTACTGGAGGGTGGTATGTGGTCAGCGTCCTGATCCCTCCCGGCCAGTTATGCAGTCTTCATGATCTGGGGCCGCTACTTTTCCATCAAGTAGCTCCTCAGTTGGTCTCCCAGGGACCTAACGAGGCTGAGTGCACACCGCCCCAGACCTTCCAGAGGGGATGAAATCCCCATGCTGGTACCGGGGATCAAATCTGGGTCCTCCGTGCCAGAAGCAAGCGTGCTACCAACTGCGCTATGGAAGTGGTCAGATGTTAAACTATTAAAACAATTAAAGGGACCCATAGATTTAATGGTTTGGGAAATTATATTCATTTTTAAAAATAAGGACCACATAATGAATTTTGAAATACCGGCAACTGATTCTGTTAACAAATTTTTGTTTTCAATGTTTGGTAACGCATAGAAATAATTATGTATTTTTGCGTTGGTTATGATGGCAACCAGTATAAACAAATATGACACTGAAGATAGAAATAAATATTCCAGAAACTGTAGTCTGCCTTTAATTTCAAGAACTTGCAGCAGATATTAAGATAAGTGAAGCTTATAGCCTCTAAGTTATTATTATAATTAGATTTACATTGCTCCACTGTTAATAGCTTCAGTTTTTTCATTATTATTAACGTGATAGTGCTTTCAAAGTATAAGTAAAGTTAGCATTTTGTGTGCTACTTGCTTAGGAACAATACCGGTTGGTACATCTGGTGCTGCTGGAATGTCTAGTTGAGGAGCAGAACAACCTACCATTCAACAGCAAGCTGCCATCTTGTGTAGAGAGTTTATTTCGCTCAGGCAAGCTGCAACAGCAATTCAAACGACTTGGTCAGCTTGACTGGCAGGACAAAGCTCTTGCTCCCCCAACTTCTGCACATTTAGAACAACAGGCTGCAGCCAATGAGCACAAGAATAGGTTTCAACACATAATCCCAGGTCAGTGATCTTCAATATTTGTTATATCAGCTTTAAGGCAGATGATAGGTCAAATTTAAAACTGCACAATTTTAAAGTTACATATTTCATTCTTTGTAGTGTTATATTTGGTAGAATGTCAGTTAGTTTTTGAATTACTCAAAATTTACTTTAAAAAATTAGCAAATTTCAAAATGGAATACACTCTGTGGCTGAGTGGTTAGACCATCTGCCTATCACCAAACTGGCCTGGGTTCGATCCCAAGGACACACATGTGGTACTTGTGGTGGATGAAGTGGCATCTGGGTGAGTTTTCTCTGGGTTCTCCAGTTTTCCCAGCCACTAATTCCACCAACTGCTCCATCATCAACTTTCCAATCATCCATTTTGCCTGCATTTTACATCACCCTCTTCTTCACTCTCATATTGACCACCCGCTTCCAGGTCTTTGCTCTGTTCCATCTATAGGTTCCTGTGCTTCCCGATAGACATCTGACCCTAGACACAGGCCTAGGAGGTGTAAATCCTCCATACTGGAGGGATATCATTCCCTGCAGTTGAGATAAGGTGTACATAGGCATGCAATGTGGCCACCAGATTGAAACAACATGAGCATTACACCAGATTGGGGCAAGCAGAAGGATTGTCTGTGGCAGAGCTAATCGGCCATGGTGTCAGCTTTAAAGAAACCCAAGTCTTGTTCTCTATGGTTAACTGCTATGCTTGACTACAAAGGAAGGCCATAGAAATTTATAAACACAGAAACAACTTCATTTGGAAAGAAGAAGCACTCCATGTACAGAAAGCATGAGTACACTTCTTAAAAAACCTTTAGACAAAAACAACAGTTGTAATAGAACCTCGCCTACACCTGTCCCACCAACCGATGCAAGCCAATTACCACCTTGGACAACATAGCAAGCACCACCCACATCCACTATACAAGGTGGAAGGGAAGTCATTACATTAATTTAAACCAGTGATAGATATCAATATTTGAACACATTTTGTATCTTACATTTTTGTCTCTGACCATTTCCTACAGAGATATTTTAGTTTTCTCGAAAACAAGCTGGCAACATTGCAGATTGTGTGGGTATCACTTTCCCTAGCTCAGTACATAAACAAACACAGTAACAGTGCTTCTTGAGAACACAAACAAATACTCTGCCTTGTCCTTCTGTGTTTACTGGGCGAGTGTAGGCCAATCACAAGCGTTAGCTCCCAAAACATTAAAGCAAAAGCAAAAGTGCCCGAGTTGTTTACATCCACAAACCAGCTCAATTCCCTGACCAACCTCAACGTAACTTTGTCAACTTACTGCACGTGTGAAAAAGCTGCTTGGAGTATTCCTTCACATCTGTTAAGTGATAAATTATTTCGTAACCCTGTGTGATGTTGCATAATTACTACTGAAGCTATGTCAGAAATAAGTTACTCTACGCATCTTACAAGTAACAAACTGTTATCTTTGTACATTCCTGTATAATTATGCATCCAAGTTGGATAAAAAAACATTTATTTTTTCAAAATTGGCTGATTAAGGAACAAAATGCCATTCGACTTTTTTGTTTATAATGCTTCTATGAAGCACATATTAGAAGGAAATGTAATGACTTCCCTTCCATTCTGTATATGTGTGCATGTGTCTGTGAAAGGTTTATCTAAAAACAAAAAGCCAGTTAAATACCAAACGTGATATTTAAGCAGTATCTTCCAAGGAAATATCACAAAGATTTTCAAGAAAATCCCCAACCCCAGATTGTCCTTTACATAGAACATTCTTTAAAATTTTGATTTTCTTGAAAATGGCTGTAACAATTTTGATCACATGAAAAATGAAATGTATATCTTGAGCTTCCTGAGAAGCCTTCTTCATTCTGAGTGACTTTTGCGTAAATAACTGGGATTCTGTAAGAAATAGAATCTTACTGCAGAAAAAAATGTAGGCCTCATTAAAACACAATTTATATTAAATATATTCCTTTTTTGCAGAGTGCACCATTTCTAAGATATTCCTTGTTACTTATCTGAATTTTCCAACACTTTTCTCAAATGGGAAATCATTATTAATTTTTTTTATTTCTTGGCCATGCAAAGAGTAAGGAATTTCAAATGCCTTCACATAGCGACCAGTTCTTAAAACACCTATCACTTAAAGCCTGCTGTACTCCCATATTCTCCTTGTACCTACAATAAACTAGCAGCAAGATAATTTCTGCAAATGTTTACATCTATTAATATGAAATAGAAGAATAAATGTGTTTAAGAATATGTTGCACTAGAGTGAGTGGAGAAAGTCATGTAAGTGCACAAATCAGATTTTTTTCCCATGTATAGATGTAGAGAAATAGGTTATGTTGTTTCAGGAGCAAAGGGTCGAGTGTTTATATCTCGCAGTCCGCCAGATGATGCGTCTTCAGATTACATCAATGCTGTATATGTGGATGGATTCAGAGCAAAGAACCAGTTCATAGCTACGCAGTTCCCTCTGGAGTGCACCGTCCAGCACTTCTGGAGGTTAATTGTAGAGAAGAGTATTGGACTTGTTATTGTACTCAATGAAGTGGATCTCACAGATAAGGTTAGCATCATTACTTCTATGTTAGCACATGCTCCAGTTTTCACTCTCTTAGTGAACTAGTTCACCTTTCAGTGAGACTTCACCTAGCTCACTCTGTCACTTCACTAATGTGAACTAATTGTACTTCTGCTATCTATTCACTCACTGCACTTTCTTCCACAATGCAGTGATGTAAAAGAATATGCCCTACGTCAGACCACTCCAACACAGCGTTTGAGGGCTAGGGCTCCCTGGCTCAGCCCAGGGCTCGCCCAGGGCTTTGACCGCTACAGCTGTGATGACGTCAGGCCTTCTCTGACTGCCACTGGCGTCAGGTTCGTTAGTGCTCACTTTTCGAGGTGACTCCTCATGGGCGTCGCGAAACGGGGGCAAAGGGGGGCCACGGCCCCCCCTTGGAAGTTCGTGAACTTAATGTGCAGCCAGTTACTGACTATTAAACTATTATTTTAATTTTGATGTAAAGAACAATTTCTATTTAGCACAAATTAATATGGTTATCTGCAACAAATACTACAAATTTTGACAGTAAAATAATGATTTAATATTATATGGTTGCAAATTTCCAACATGTGGCCTCCCCCTGGAAAAAAGTCTGCCGACACTCATGTGACTCCTTGTGCATTCATCCAGTGTTTGTGATCTCGTGTAACTATTGTATGCAAGAATGAAAAGAGGTGCTTCGACAGCTCTGTCAGGATTTAACCCATCTTGGGAGGGTCTGTATTTTGTTATTCGATCTGAAGACAGCAATGCTCAATGTTTAATATACCATACCTATGTACGGGCAAAAACTTATAACATTAAGTGTCACTTCAACGTTAAACATTCTCACACCCACGCTGATATTATAGGCGAAGAAAGAAAGGAATTAATAACGAAACTAAAGGACAAAAGGGCGTCTAATCAGGTTAGTATAATTTTAACAAATTAATCACTCTTAAAGGAGTTTGAAATCATTTCATTGCTATAGTACGTTTTTTTAATAATAATTGTCAACAATGAATAAGAATTGTTTTGTTAAGGATACGCATCTGTGTAAAATGGCTAAAAAATCTCCAGAAGTGACAAAATTGGGTTTTTGTTTTATCAAATGGTATAAAACTTCTGCTTTATTTTGATATACTCTTTATAGCCTTACAGCCTATCTAACTGTCACGTGGCCATTTAACTGATTGCCTGTAACTGGTAATGTCCATTTAAATCAGTACATTTTCATTATCCTTGCTACCACTTCAAACTTAGTTTTCTCATGTTCTTATTTTTAGCACTCTTTGCTCTTTACAATGCTCCACATGATGCAGTTTTCTGTACCTACATATGCATAAACCAAAAAAATGTCAGGCGTCATCCTAAGCATGTAATAAAGAACAAATTAATTGTGTTGTATTATTGTGAAATGCCTGCTTGAATTGTTCCTCTGTCTCATACATAAGCTGTGCTATCCCTACCTCTCTCTACCTTTCTAGAGTGCTGCACTCTGAACGCCGTTAACATAGGCAAAATGACAAACCTCACGGCCCAGTTAGCCCTCACAGCCCAGGGCTGCCAGGAGGGCTGCCCACTTGGAGTGGTCTGCCCTACGTAGCCTCTAGTGCAGGCAAGACATTTTTCCCGCTGGGGAAAATGGGCAGCGGGCACAGTCAGCGTGTTCTGTGCTAGCAAGTGGGCAAGGTGTTGTGTCACAGTTGCTTCTTCAGGTGCAGCAGTGGCAAACATGTGTAACTAATGTGCAATGTTGGCTTGTGAATTATAGGAATGGCAACTTCTCAAAGTGTTGCTACTTCATCTATCCCTTGTCCACATACTTTTCTCTCTGTTAGTAAGAGGTGCAGTAAGGTTGTTCAAACAATTAACAAATATAACTTCAAACAACACTACACTACTCATAGTGATGAATACAATTGTTAGACAGGAGTGAAACAGGATATAATGATAGAGAAGACAACTACTGAAAACGAGTTTCAATTGGAACTTACTCACCTTCAATATGATCAGGAAATGAAGTTTGTTCTTCAGAAAACAAACTTGACTGATTTTTACATACAATTTCCATGACTATACAGACACACTGCTCACATATTTGGACTACTCGACTGTTTGAGTAGTTTTTTTCATTAATGAAACCTGTAAACCTGGTCACAGAAACCTATTTTCTGATAATTTAAAATGCAGTCTTTGGCTTTGTACAACACAGACAATTACTCCAAATTCTGCAAAGATGATAATCAGAGAGAAAAGGGTACAAAAAACTCAATGTTTGGACCATGATTGAATGCTATTGTAAATATCGGTACATGCTCAAAAGTGGCAGAAGAGCTATGAAATGGAATGTTCACTTGCTGTATTAAGCATCCAGTAGAATGTAACATGAAATAGTTTTATTTCACCCTGTATACATAATCAATATTGTCAGTAAAAGTACAAGCCTTCTGGTACTGTAAATCGTACAACTGCGCTGCCACTGCTTTTCCTTCCACTGGTGTCGACCTTCCATTCTGGCTGCTTCCAGCTGTCCAGGCATTGGGCATAAGAGTATGATGTCACAATGTGTTGAGTTGGGTCTGTCTGCTCTAGTGTTCTCTAGTGTCAGCCAGCGTATGATTGGCTGGAGAGAGGGGAGAGGTGCTCTCAGCGAATGTATCTTGGAGAATCTGTATCGGAACACTTGTACAAGTTTCTAGACCAACCTTCCTCTCTGCACTGTACTGAAACTTCGTGAGGAATCACGTGAGTATAAAGGAAGCTTGGTCGCCATGAAGTAAGATTGTCTGCAGCTATGTAACGAGTGTGTGTTTGGTACTATACTGAGTGAGCAGAAGAGTCAAGAGAAGTCCTGTGTTCAACATTCCACTGAATGATCAGGAAGGAAAATGCTCACTAGCATGTTGTTAATTGTAGTGTTATGTGCAAGAAAAGTGGAACACAGTACTATTTGCTTCTTATTGACTCAAACCCTTTAGATTAGAATTGATATTAACGTGGATTGCACCATACAAAGTGTCCTTTTGTCTTGCACAGTTTTAATTTTGTGGCACATGATTGGTTCAGATCCATAATGTAATGGAAACATCTTGTAAATAATTTGAAAGTACTTAAACAAAATTAAAAATCCTATGTTTATAAATTGCAGAGTGTTTGCCAATTCTGGCCAGAAGAGGGAAGAAAGATGAATCCAACACCTGACATTACGGTAATTCATCGACAACAACAAGACTACAAAGGCTGGATCCTGCACAACTTAAGTGTAACAGACTCGGTAAGTACTTCATGACTAACACCTTTAACTTCACTAGAATATTCTAATTAGCTAAAAACCACTAATTAAATGTGTTATTTTACAATAATTGTATTCTTAAACATTTCTTAAGCTAACAGCTCAAAATAACCTTCAAACTTTGTGTCTATACTTTGAATTACTTTGTTTTGTAGCAGTTTAATTAAGAGATAAGATCTTGGTGTATGTGGCACAAACAGATAAAGATGAACAAAATGGTGTGGGCAAGGTTATTTTGAAATCAGCTTAAGTTTTCACCACATATTTGGATTTATTTAATTAATGTTACTCAATTGACAAGGTAACTCTTTCATAATTGGTTTTTTAAATCAATATCTGAAGCTATTTGCTCACATAAACTATGAAGCTTTTCTTTCTGTCCTGTTCATTGTAAGTTGTTAACTTTTAATTTATTTGTGATCTATCCACAGAAATCATTTACAAAGTGTGATCAAAAAGTAACAGGAATTTTTATTTTTATTTAAGAATCTTTATTTATTCATCAACATCAACTTTATTGCCTTCAAAGTAATCCCCCTCAAATATAATACACTTTTGGAACTCACTTTGTTATGGTGTTCAGCTCCTTCAGTGATTCTGTTTTTATCTCCTCAATGGTGCCAAAATGACATCCTTTTATGGTACTCTTCAGCCTAGGGAATAGAAAGAAGTGAGTCTGGTGAATACTGTGGCTGAGGCAACATAGCAGTCTTGTTTTTTGCCAGAAAATCACAAACAGTGCATATCATGCAGTCTATCAGTGCATATGTGCAGACACCTTGTCCTAATCTGCGCAGTTTGTAACATGTGGAATCATTTACCTGCAGACATTCAACTATCTTGGAAAACATTAACAATAATGTGCTGGGTCACTTTGTTTTTATTAACTAGACCAAGCAGTCACTCAAGCTGCTACAAGTGAAGGGCTGGCCAGCGAGTACCAACGTGCTACCATCTCCAGAACTGTTGCTGAAGCTGTGGGAGGAATCAGAGAAACTTTATATGGGCAAAGCACCAATACTTATAAGTTGTTAGTAAGTATTAGTCTTAACATTTTCTATGTAACTAACCAACAAGAAGGTAATAATGAAAATCTGCTTGAAATTATACTGACAAGAACAGGCTCCTCAGCCAAGCTGTTTCCTTCCTTGAACCAATGACCTTGCATTAGCAATGACTTGCTCAGCATTGGCATTATTGGAAGGTATTGCAAAGAAAGGTAATGTTGCGAACACTACCTTAGGGGCTGTGTAATGTGCAGCGCCAACACATGAGAAATGAAAGTAGGCAGTGGTAGTAGAACGTAATTTGCATGATGTTGGTAATGCATATAACATGAGAATGGAGATAACTTCCTGCAATGCGTGTACATAGGTGAAGTAAATACCAAGAAGGCAGGAAATTATTCTTGCTCAAAATGGCAAATTTAGGCAACTTGCACATCATGCCATTTCATATTACGATTAAACAAATCCATGAATTAAATAACCTAAAATAACTATGAAATCATAAGCTCATGCACTTGTGTAGCAGGTAGATAACCTTAAATGGGAATGTATTTCATAATATATCTCATATATTTTTAAACCAGAAATTCTTTATATATATACGCAACTTGGAAACGACTAATGATTTCGATCAAATTTTGTATTCAGACAGAGGTTTGCTTATTGAGTTTATCTTAATAGGTGTCATTCCTGAAAAAACGTGATTTTACGCGTAATAGTCACAATTATCTAAACCAGGGGAAGACAACTTCGGGCCGTGTGACGTATTTAAACAAAGAGCCAGCTTGTACGTTCGTGTGACGTCAGGCAAGAGCGATGTATTGCTATGCAGCCTAGATCAGCGGCGCTACTTGCACGAAACTGAATGAATATGAAAAATGTTATTTGGGCATGTTTACAACACGCCCAGGCTGTTTAGGAAGAACCCTCTTCAGCCTAGTCTGAGGGTTTTGATTTGTTGTGTGAGGGATCTTAAAGGCGTTAGTGCAAATTTTGTTTTGTATTTTGTGTTTTTGTTGACGTTGTGTAGTGCTGTGTGTAGTACTTTTGTGTTTGTGTTCAGTTCCCCCTGTTTCACACCAGTTTGAGACCAGGCTTCAAGATGTAGAAACATTGTCAACTACGTTTCAGATCTTTGCGACCCCGTATTCATTGGATGTTAACAATGTTTCTAGCAGGTAGCAAATTGAATTGATAAATTTACAGTGCGACAATTTGCTAAAGGACAAATATAAACACAAGGAAGACTTGGCTTATGTTTATAAGAATGTTCCTCAAACCAGGTTTCTGAGGTTGTATGCCCTTGTTGCACGGGTATTATGTATGTTTAGTTCTATATATGTGTGCGAACAATTCTTTTCTGTTATGAACCTTTCTAAGTCAAAATCCGAAGCATATTGTCAGATCACAATCTAACATGCAGTCTTCGGTATATATGAGTGTATGGCATAAAGCCGAAATGTAATTATTTATAATCTGTGACTCTTCTGTAACTGAAACAGTCAGCATTAAAATTGCGATGTCCCGCACGCTTTTCCTCTTGCCCGCTGTGACGTCACACGTTCAACTGGCCGTCATTGCGAGCATGTGAGCTGAGTGGGCTGACGTCACAGCAGTGATAGCTATCTTCCCCTGCTCTAAATCTTATTTTGGCCATAATTTCTCTGTTAATGGGCCAATTTAAACAAACAAGCCAGGATATTACAAGTCTCGTCACAGAAACGGCTTCAACAATTAGGATGAGAATTTATATTTAGTTAATATTTTTCTTTTCAAGTTTATCTAAATAAGTATCCTCTCCCCCCCCAAGAAAAAACACAAGTAAAAAAAAGGAAAAGAAAAGAAAAGCCAAGAGAAGCTCGGTTGCCCAGGTATTGCTTATAATAGTGTTAATAGAGGTCCAGAAATTCCCGGACATGCCCTACATTTTAACCATTTGTCCATTATCTGGGGAGAATTTTCAAAAAGTCTAATGTCTTACATTTTCACAAAGAAGCAATAATCATTAGAAAATGAACTGGCAACTGCAAAAATAGAAATAAATAATTGGTTACTGGCAACAAATGCAACTCCTAGGGCAAGCTACACTGACTACAGTGAAAGCATTTACACTCCCAAGGCAAAAAGTTATTTTGTGGAGGCAAAGCAACACAATGCTAATGTTGAAAAAGTATTTTCACTAACAGGAGCACAGTGGACAGATGAGAGGAACATATCTATTGATTCAGTTAGAGGTATCATTTTAGTGAAGTTCAATTTTAAAAACTTCAGTTGTGTGGAATTTGTTGACTATAATTCAAACAAGCTAGATGTTTTGCACAAGATTCCTTCTTCAGAGAAGTATAAATGGCTGTTTATGATCACATTTAACACTGTGTGTTCCAGGATTTTAAGAAAATATAAGTGTATATGCCTATGGGTGAACATAAATAGCATTTAAATTATCAATTTACATTATTGTTGCATTGACCGACAATGACCTACATTTTTGTCATACATTTCTACTTTCTCTACTGGTAAGTAGAAAGAAGCATTGTATTCCACCCAAAAACTCAATGTCAGGATTTCACCGGAAATATATGTTTTGAAACACACTGAATCCAAAAGAGCATTTATAGAAAAAGGTCCATGTCTGTGTGTGTGTCAGTCGGTCAGTCGGTCTGTGGACAGCATAACTCAAAAATGAGAAGTCAGTTAAAAACCTAGGTTGGTATTTAAGTTTAATGTCTTTCAAGAATGTGATAGGAAGATTTTGAAGGAAATAGTCCCATCCTAAACTACCCTTTACATGGAAAATGTTTCAAAAATATTGATTTTCTTGAAAATGGCTCTAACGATTTTGATTAAAATGTCATATGTTTAAGATATTTGTATGATAAATGAAATGTATATTTTGAATTTTCTGGCTATAGCCTAGGTAGTCTTGTTTACTCTGGATGACTTTTGAATAACTCGTAAACCATAAGAGATAGACAAAATCTTAATACACAAAAAGTGTAGATCTCGCTAAAACATAGAATTTATGTCTGAATAATTTTTTTTGTAGAGTGAACCATTTCAGAAATATTCCTTGTTATTTGTGTCAGTTTCAGAAAACTTAAAACTTTGCTGAAATGGAACATCGTTCATTTTTTTATATGTTAAGCATGCAAAGAGAATAGGATCTCAAAGCTTTAAAAGATTTGACTATTGCTCAAAGTCTACTGTATTCTAATATTCCCCTTGTACCTACAAGGAAATAAGCAATAAGATAATTTGTACAAATGTTTATCTTAACTAACACAAAGAAGATATAGGAATAAGGGTTTGTAAGAATGGCTAGTACAAGAGTAAAGAGTCATGTGTGTTTTCAGCGATGGAGCGACTGCCTGTGGTCTTTTTCTGGCTCTCACTTTCGTGATTGAGAAGATCAAACTAGAGCAAGAGTGCGATCCATACCATGCTGTCCGGACGATTCGTCAAAACCGATCCTGTTTTGTTCCAACCTTGGTAAGTATCTTTCATATACTCATTGACTTATGGTCAATATTAAAATAGTAAGTGCACGAGTTAGTGAGTGAGTGAGTGAGTGAGTGAGTGAGTGAGTGAGTGAGTGAGTGAGTGAGTGAGTGAGTGAGTGAGTGAGTGAGTGAGTAGGTGGGTGAATGAGTGGGTGAGTGAATGAATGGGTGGGTGAGTATGTGTGAGTATGAGTGAGTGCATGCATGTGTGAGTGCATGAGTGAGTGGGTGGGTGGGTGGGTGAGTGAGCAGGTGGGTGAGTGAGTGAGTGGGTGAGTGAGTGAGTAAGCAAGTGAGTGAGTGAGTGGGTGAGTGAGTAAACAAGTGAGTGAGTGAGTGGGTGCACGAGTGAGTGTGAGCGAATGAGTGGTTTATTGAGTACTAAATCTTACACACCTTGCGCTACCCCTGAGCTACTAGGGCAGCCCTCCCTTTAGTACAATTCTCACCCTGACCTGGACTTCATAAGTTCTGCATAAACCTTGCAGAATGACTACTGCCAAGCAGGGTGCGTGGAGTGCTTATGAGTGGAATTACCATACGATTCAGGAAGCTCTAGGTCATGGACAGGGCATGGGAAAGATATGAGCATAAATACGAGTATTAAGCTTGGCGCATCATGTAATACTGAAAAGGTATACCACATATACACTATCTATATTTTCAACAACATTAAGAATATCTACTGTATATGAGTATAAGAAAACAGTTATAAAGAAAAACAGTACTTGAAATAACTATTAATGTTAACATTCCATTGGTTGCTAAGGGCCTGGGAGACCCCTACATTTATTTAAATGTTCTAGTTTTTGAACAAATGCATGCACCTATGCAACTGCCTGACTAGGACATCTAATATTATACTTTGTTTGCTGGAGCGACAACCTGATGTGTTCATTTCCTCAGCTCCAAGAATGACTAATTGGCAATTATGTGTCACAGAGGTCAAACAGTGTAAAGTCAGGGTTTCAACTAAAAAATAAAATAATGGCACAAAAATGCACATAATCTACACTTGTGCAAAGTGTAATAAGTTTGTACAAAATTCTGTTAGTAGAAAATTCTATAAATTATTGTGGCATTGGGTTCGGTATACAACAATGGACAGGCAGGGACAAGCTACTTCACATTACGTACCATGCCAGCAACCTGGCAAAAACGTTCAGGGCTGGGCTACTTTTGCATCATCTGAGTAGGCACAGCTTATCAAGATGCCCCAAAGAACAACCTTGACATTTTTGCCCCATTATGGTCCAGTCTGGTTATATTTAGTGATATTCCATCTGTTAGGTTGCATTAGTGCCGCCAACTGTTCACAACATATGGTAAAGCTACAGCTATAGCTGGTGTTATTGCATCTGTTACCTTGACACAGAGTCCTTGTTTATGAAAGCGTTCAAGAGAGGCCAACCGATAGACTTTAAAACAAAATTCTGTTTAGACGCCGTATTAATGAATCAATCAGTGGATGTACTGCTCGTTTGTATGATTTTGTCTTGAATTCTTTTAGAGCAATATATGCAGTTATTGTCATTTTTGTGTTCGCTACACAGTAATGCATTAAATACATATTATATTTAGCACTTGGAAGTGATTTTATGCAAAAGTGTTATTGCAGAACAAGATTTGCCAAAGGTGAGTAGGTTTTAAAGCTATGTAGGCTTTCACGGCCGGCATCTAAATTGTAGAATGAAGTATCTTCCGGGCTGTTATGCCGTGGTCTGCTGGAGATCTGTCTTCCAGACGTTTTGTTTATAACTGCGGTAAACATCCTCAGTGGCGTTGTCGAAGTCTCCTCGTAGAAGGTACCACTGCAACTGATGCGTCGACTGTCTGTGGCGCTCCATTTATACCATGCGCAACATGCGCTGATTGGCCCGGGGCGTGCAGAGACGTGGTGGCAGGTGGAGGGGGTTCTATCTCTCTTATGCTGCTGGTCTCTTCTGATTGGCTTACCTTGCTTTCCTGCTTCTTATGATGTTCTATGACCGGATGCCAGTTGCTGTTTAATCTTAAGGCCTCTTCCTTCTTATTAAAGTTGTTAGGGTGCTTGTAAATTTTAATAGCCTCTCACTGTAGTCGGGCATGGTAATGTATGGTAGATGCAAGGATGCGCGTATCCTGGAACTTAATACTGTGTTCACCGACTGCATTAATGGCATGTTCAGCGACCGCAGACTTATCAGTTTGGCCCAGGTGGCAGCTTCTTTTGTGTTCCGTGAGTCTGGCCTTAACACTGCGCTGAGTAGTTCCAATGTAAACTGAGCCACAACCACAAGGAATACTGTATACTCCAGCCGATGACAAAGGTTCTCGGGGATCCTTGGGTGATCGTAGTAAACTGCTTAACTGTCTGGTGGGTTTAAAGATCGTCTTGACGTTATGTCGCTGTAATATGCTATCAATTCGGTCGGTGACATTTTTCAAGTATGGTAGGAACACAATGCCCTTACTTTTGGGCTGATCTGGATTCCGGATGACAGGTTGAGTCTTAGGAGGCCGGCAAGCTCTTCTTACTTCTTGGATTGAATAGCCATTGGAAAGTAATGCTTGTTCTAAGTGGCCAAGTTCTTGTTTTAAGAAGTGCGGCTCACAGATGCGGGAAGCACGGGTTGCAAGCATCTTGATCATTGCACGCTTCTGTCTGGGATGATGATTGGAATGTTTGTTTAAGTAGCGGTCAGTATGGGTAGGCTTGTGGTAGATAGTGTGTCCAAGTGTCCCGTCGGCCTTCTTGCTAACCAAGATGTCCAGAAATGCTAGTTGTAGCTATCACTAGTTGTTCATTTGGTTTATCTAGTTCAGTATCAGGTTTTGTTTCTTTTGCATGTCCATTTTTAGTTCCACTGGGACAAGAACTTTGCTCCCTTTTCTTCCTTAAAACAAATTTATCTATCACTTTTTAAAAAGCACAGATATACACAGTGTACATTTGAACCATGTCATTAGCTGGGAGCTGTTTATTTCTGTGAAAGATTGTCATCCCATTTTTGAAATTATGTTTTAAAGTTAGTTGCATGCTTGGACTTTTTATGGTCCATTACACCAGCACCCTTGGAATTGTCACAGTATGACAATGGTGATTATGATAACAACATAAACATCATTTCTACACATGATCTCAAAACAGTTTTAAGGAATATCAAGAATAAAAATCTCCTGGTGAAGACTCACTGAATATTCATGCTCAAACATTCATGCTCTAATTTTAAACTTAGATTTTTGAAGTTTCTTAATTATATATGGAAGGGAGTTGTTTGGTAGTTGAGTTATTTGGAGTAGTTGGCTGTACGCTCTTGTGTAGTTATCCTGTAGCTTCGGACCTCAGAAATTCATATTTCTGGACAAATCCCTGAATAGGAGACTCAAAATGGAGATGCTCAAAGGCTGTGTTTTTCCAGTGCTATTATACGGTTGTCAGACATGGGCTCAAAATGCAGGGGAAGATCCTTGGCATCTCTCTGAAAGATAGAATATCAAACACCTTGATACACAAGATGTCAGCAACGGTAGACATAGCACAACAGGCTATGAAGACCAAGTGGAAATGGGACGGCCACGTGATGAGGCTGCAAGATGACAGAGGGACAGCACGAGCTACCACATGGGACCCCTACATCGGCAAGAGACTCCCAGGAAGACCAAGACGCAAATGGTCGGACTTGTTCAGGAAGACAGTGGACCACCATAGCCAGAAAAAGAAAGGAGTGGAAAGAACTAGAACGACAATTAAGTGACCATGTGCAATCCAATGTTTAGTGTATTATGTACAGTACCCTCTTACACGGACTAGCTCACCGCGTGAGTGTTTTAAAGCAGCTACCCCTTCTTGTAGGAGGCCTTTGCTCTCAATGGGACATCACAGGCTATTTTCATTCATTCATTCATTCATTCATTCATTCATTCATTCATTCATTCATTCATTCATTCATATGGAAGGGAAGTGACATTCTGGAAAGCTGGACTAAATCTACTGTTATTCCTATATTTAAAAATCTGATGTGTTGCACTTTCCACTCACATGACTTTCTCTACTCTTGTACTAACCATTCTTATGAACCGTTATTCCTATATATTCTTCGTGTTAGTTGAGATAAACATTTACCGAAATTATCTTATTGCTCGTTTTCTTGCATGTGCAACAGGAATTTGGGAATATAGTAGGCTTTGGACGATAGTCAAATGTTTTAAAGCTTTCAAATTCCATTCTCTTTGCATGGTTAACGTATAAAAAGTTGAATAACAATGTTCCATTTGACAGAAGTATAAGTTCTCCAAAACTCACACAAATAACAAGGCATATCTCCAAAACGGTTCACTCTATAAAAATTTTATTTGCACATAAACTGTGTATCTTAGCAAGAGCTGCATTTTTTGTATCCTAAGATTTGGTCTAACGGTTTACCAGTTATGCAAAAGTCGTCCAGAGTAAATACGACTATAGGGACTATAGTCAGAAAATTCTAGATATATATTTCATTTGTCATGAAAATATCTCGAACATATGGCATTTTAATCAAAATCGTTAGTCATTTTCAAGAAAATCAACATTTTTTAAAAATTCTCCATGTAAAGGGTAGTTTAGGGTGAAGCAATTTTCTTCAAATCTTCGTGTCCCATCCTTAAGAGACATTAAACTTAAATGCTAACTTTGATTTTTAACCAACTTTTTGTTTTTGAGTTATGCTGTCCACAGACTGACGGACACATAGACAGACTTTTCTCTAAAACTGCATTTTTTCCCTTGGTTTCAGGGGGCCTCAAAACATATATTTCCGGTGAAATTTCAACTTTAAATTTTTAGGTGGAATACAATACTTCCTCTGCTTTACGTAGTAGAGAAAGTAAAAAGCAATTGTTACTTAAACCCTGCCCAATTCCCATATTCCCCTTGCACCTACAAGAAAATTAGTAGTAAGATAATTTCTACAAATGTTTATCTTGACTAACACGAAGAAGACAGAGGAATAAGAGTTTGTAAGAATGGTTAGTACAAGAGTAGAGAAAGTCATGTGAGTGGATACATATAAGATTTTTACATATTATGGTACATACTTTTTATAGTTTTGCACACAAGCTTGGTATTTAAGCTCAGTATCTTCCAAAGATCATAACTGACCAGGAGAGGCCGGGGCATTGAGCATGTCCCAGCTCCAGTAATGCACCCCACTCATGACGCCTGTAGTGGACAGAGGTCGGACAGAAGGCCTTGGCCGGATGGGCTGTTGTGCCACTGGGTTCTATCTTTCAAAGATGGAACAAAGATTTTTCAAGAAAATCCCTCCACCCTAAACTATCCTTTACATCGAACAATTTTCAAAATGTTTTATTTTCTCAAAAGTGGCTGTAACAATTTTTATTAAAGTACTATAGATTAAAGATATTTACATAATTAATAAAATGTATATCTTGAATTTTCTGGGAATAGCCAATGATGTCCTCTTTATTCAGAAGATATTTTGTATTATCTTGTACAACTGGTAAACGCTAACTTTTTTCCTGCATGGAAAGAGTATGGTTTTTAAGATCATTATATAGTGTTTCGTTGTTAAACATTTGACTGTTGCTATTCGCTTTGTATTGCACTGTGTTTTGCCTGTCTGCATACTCTGCACTCATTTCCATCTGCTGCTATCATAGAAAGTTACAGATGAAACCATTCAACATTTTTAAAACTACTTTTAAAGGCTTTATTTACCAACTTTATGAAAGGAGATGCTGAAACTGGTCACTGTTGTTCATACATTTTTGATACTTCTTTAGGAAACTATCCAACACTCACCGTAGTTCACATTGAGAAATACTGGCAATTTCTGGCAGATATTTTGTTTTAATTTTTCCACGTTGTGTGGGTTTGTCTTGTACACTTTACATTTTAAGTTACCGCAGAGATAGAAATCATAGGGGGTTAGGTCGGGGGACCACAAATTTCTATTAATAATTTTGTGCGGAAACACACTTTCAATTGTTCTCATTGAAAGATTGGCCGTGTGAGCTGTTGCAGAGTCTTGTTCAAAAAAGGCAAAATCACACTCTCTGTCTTTTAATCCTCTAAAAAGAGGGGCAAAATTGTATTCACATATTTACGAGTGTCAACTTTTGACTTGAAAAAAATTGGCCCTACAACTCGGAACCTAATATTGTTCATGAAGTACCACTTCATGACAAAAAAAAATGGTGTATGGTGTGATATTAGCAGAGAAAGGTTTCTCAGAGCTATAAGCAATTTCTATCTCTGTAGTAACTTGTAAGACATACCCACACATTCTGGAAGAATCAAAACAAAATATTTGCCAGGAAATTGCCAGCTTCCCAAAATGAACTACGGCGAGTGATGGATAAGTTTCCTAAAGAGGTGCCAAAAATGTATGGACGACGATGGTGGCCAGTTTCAGCATCTCCTTTAACAAAGTTGGTAAGTAAAGCCTTTAAAAGTAGTTTTAAAAATACTGTATGGTTTCATCCACACCTTTCTATGAGTGCGACAGATGGCAACAAGTGCTGAGGATGCAGACAGGCAAAACGCCGTGCAGCCAGTTTCTAAGTTTCTTACTCTCCCATTATCTATAACGAATGTGTAATGCAGCTATTTCTGTAAAGGTTTAAAGTAACGTAATCATTTACAATATATAATCTGTTTTCTTTTTCCTTATTGCAGGAGCAGTTCTGTTTCTTATATGATGCTGCAGTGAAATATCTAGATGACTTCCAGACTTATGCCAACTTTAGTTAACTTACTTAGAAGTTTTTGACAGTGCAGTTGAGCTTTACAGTAGTATTTGGTACAGACTTGCTCTGTTATTATACAGGACATGTTTCACTTCATCTTCAGCTGTAAATTGACTGGTGTCATCTACGTTCTATCTTGCAAATAACAGACACAAAGATAAAGAGATCAAAAGAAACAAGGATTTAACAACACCACTATACTAACACCTTTGGAAGACAAGAAGAAAATTAAAAAGCTCACTTTTCACCCGCTACTAAACAACAGTTTCCAAAAGGTTTTTTCAAAACAATAAAAATGATAAATATGTTGAGAACACATGCTAAAGGTCTTCTTTCTCTATGTACCCTCCTCATGTGGAGGATTAACATCCCCTAGAACTTACTAGTGGGCACATGGGGTCAGATATCAGGGTGAGATATCCCAAAGGTCAAGTACCAAAAGCTTCCAGGGTGAACTGCAAAGAATGCAGTAGGGTCTAAAATAAAAACAAATTTAGAGACTAAAAGCTTCACTTATCTTAGTATTTACTGCAAGTTCTTGAAATATAAGGTATCATCATCATCATTGCCGCCGCCACCGCCACTGCCACCACCACTGCCACCGCTGCCGCCACCACCACCACCACTATTACCACCAGTGCCGCCGTCATCGTCATCATCATCCTTGGGTTAATAAAACGTTTTTAAGCAACATGGAATAACTTTGGTCCCTATATAATATAATATGCAAAATTTAATTTTTTCTAAAAAGGATAAAATTCCAAAATATATAAAAAAAATATCTGGTGTTTATCAATTTAGCTGTTTGGATTGAGGCAGAGTTGACATTGGTAAAACTAAATGTCATTTGGAAACCAGAATTAAGGAGCAATTAGAAATATTAAATATAAACAGATTGATAAGTCATCTGTGGCAGATCATATTTGGTCATTTAATCATTAATCATTAAATGGACCTATAGATTTAATTGTTTGGGAAAAGATTTAATATTTGAAAAAACAGGGACTGCGTTATGAATTTTGAAATACTGATAGATTGTATTTATAGGTTTATTTCGTTTTCAGAGATTGGCGATACATAGATATATTAAGTAGTTGAGTGTTTGTAACTATGCTAAGTGTTTTAAATAGAGTATTGAAAATGTGATGCAATCATCATGAAACATACTTTTTTGTGTAATATTGCAGCAAATACTAAGATAAGTTAAGCGTTTAGTCTCTAAATTTGTTTTCATCTTAGATTCTGTTGCTTCACTGTTAACAGCTTGTATGAAGTGGGGTATACATTGGAAACACCAACTGCAGTATAAACATCACACCAGAAACATAAAATATAAACAGATGCACAAATCAGTGTTTGTCATGGGAAACCAACCACAGAAGACACAAAGTCACGAAGAAGTAAATCAACTTGCTGTATGGGAGGAGATTTTCACCCACAAATTCAAACATTGAAATCCCACTTCCATACATTGATACATCATGTCATCTAGAGACACCAGTGCCACCACTGGATCTCAATTATTTAATATTTTTTAAGTAGCGTATGACAAACTTTAATACCTTAATCTCTGAAGGTCTCCTGAAAATTTCAAGCTAATAAGTTATAAACTAGGGTCCAAGGAACATAGTGAAAAATGCTGGAAAAAAACAACTGAGAAAAATTAACTTCAAAGTTTAACAGTATGTCTTTGTTCTCTACCTATATCCAATCCACTTAAAATTCCCCAGCACCACGTGTGGGAACCCTCTGTGCTTTCTTGGCCTCAGCAGCATTTTTTGAGAATTTTAAGTTTGCTTGGTTGTTTCTTAATATGAAAACTTTCCTTTCGCCTTCGCATTGTTCACAAAATGTAGAAATTTGTTGTTCGTAGGTAACCTCTACACTATGCACTTTTGCAAATTTATACACAAAATCCATAAAATATATAATTTTTACAGCTCTACTATAGACTCACAAAGAACTTTAAACTTGTAACCTACCTAAACAATGCCTAATATATAACTGAAACACTGAATAACCTGGCAAGATTATAGAATTACAGAACACTGACTGCATTTCTCTGTTTGGAAGCAACACATGTCATATTCGTGGCATTTCAGCTCGAATATAAAATTCTTTTTAGCACAGCCAACTTACAACCTATGTGAAGCAAAATTCCCTGCAAGATACCAGAATCAGAGCCAGTGAAAACAAAAAATGCATTTCAAAACTGTAGCAACAACGTTTAGTGAGGAAAGCTCACCCACACTACCACAATTGAATATCCTCCTGGAGCTTTAAAAATGGCTGATATTGAGAAAACACAAGTGTACCATTAAATTACGGAGTATAAGCATAATAAATAGGGCTCAGAAGTTCATGCCCTAAAAAACACTGAAATATGCATGCAAATATGCTCTTAAAACTTGAAAATATGCCAAGAAATATGCACTATTTAATTAAAACAATTAATGTCCCTTTGCAGTAGACAAGACGAGTTAGTATAAATAGTAAAGTTAGCTTATTCTTTAGAGGTTGAAGCAGAAGTAGTCCCACTGCTAGTATTAACTGCTAAATTGCAGTTCACAACCAACACTGCACAAATTTTCAACTGTAAAGCATCGTCTGTTGTCTTGCAAAACACATTTGTAACATGAAAAACTTCTCTCCACGTCACAAGATGTTATCGGGGCATATTTAAATGATGTTAACTGCTTCACAGAGAGAGAGAGAGTCAAGTCTCTGGTTTTCTTTTGAGGATGTCTCGAATACTGCACATCTGTTTATAACCAGAATTTTTTGAAATTACATAATTCACTTTCTCTTTCACTTTTTGTCCTATGCTACCAGGAACCGAACTTAGATCACATATTGTTTTTTCAAAGGCAGTAAGTGATTCATGCAAAGGAGATCCTACAGCTTCCAATGCCGTTATGACCGTTGGTAAGAAAGAAAAATGGGCAGATATGAAACTAAGATCCTCTTTTAACCCAGTGCCTGACAGAATATTTTGCACAGTTTCTATTGATAAAGCATCTTTCAAGTCCAATGAATTAACAACCTCTTCGGCTATTTCTATGTGCTCAGTATAATATAAAACTGCATCAATCCATGTTCCCCATCGATTAACACTGGTGCAGGAAGAAGTCAAATATTAGGTGCTGTTGATCTAAACAACTTAACTCTTTTAGGAGATTTAACAAAAATTATCTTCGTACTGGACACAAATCTATCTACCAATGGGAAAGAACCATTGTCTCAGAAATGCTACCAATATGAAAAATATTATACAGATGAAAAAATAAAAAAAGCATAAAAATCATTAAAATATGCAATATAGGGACAATGATATTGAAATCTTCGTGAGTTGCATCATCATGTGCAGTACTGCCAATATGAAAAATATTATCCAGATAGAAAAAAGTAATAAAAAACCATAAAAATCATTAAAATATGCAATATAGGGGCTATAGTATTAAAATAATATGCATTTATCAAAAATAAGAAAATATGCAGTTATATGCACCATAAAATCATGTCCAAATAACTGAAAATTCCATAATTTGTGCACATAATGTAAAAGCATACATTTTTAACCGCTGTGAAAAAACATGCAAATGCATGAACTTCCTAGCCCTAATAATAAAAAATGCAAAAAGTAAAAATAAAAACTTTCAGCAATTTTCACCAAATTTCACTGATACATTGCCTTAATTGTTTTAATAATTTAACCTCTGGATTTAAATAATGATTAAATGACCAAAAGTGATCTACCACAGCTGGTTTATCAATCTGTTTATATTTCTAAAATCGTCCTTTAATCTGGTTTGCAAATAATGCTTGGTTTTACCAATATAAACTGTGTCATAATCCAAATAACTAAACTGATAAATACCAGAACATGGCATTACTTTGGTTCCTCAAAGTAAATATAAAACTTGGTTGAATTTTTCTAAAAAGGATAGAATTCCAAATTGTTAAAAAATCTGGCATTTATCAGTTTAGTAGTTTTGATTGTGATAGGCTTTATACTGGTAAAATCAAACAGAATTTGGGAATCAGAATAAAGGAACATTTTAGAAGTATATTGATATATCAGCTGTGGCAGATAATTTCTGGTCATTTAATCAAGAAGTAAATCCAGAGGTTAAATTATTAAAACAATTAAATGGACCCAGAGAATTGGGAAAAGATATTCATTTTGAAAAATAAGGATTGTGAAATGAATTCTGAAATACCACTGATTGCTTCTGTTAACAAGTTTGTTTTGTTTTCATTGGTTGGTAACAGAAATATTAAGTGATTTAAGTGATGGATAAACAAGAGTGGTACTGATGGTACAATTAATATACATGAAACTATAGTCTGTGTTTAATTTCAACAACTTTCAGCAAATACAAATATAAGTGAAGCTTATAGTCCCTAAGGTATTTGTTATTATTTATAGAACTGTGTTGCTTCGCTGTTAATAGCTTCAGTTTTTCATAATGTAAGTAACATATTGTAACAAATTTACCAAATCTTTTTATTTTCTCAAGCTTCAAGTACAGCCACACTACTAGTTTCTGTCTCTTAATCTTTTTTTAAACTCTCACACCATACTAGTTTCTGTCTCTTCATCTTCAACAACTCAAACTGTCTCTATGGCAACCTCCTTGAAAATCAAAGAGTCTTAATGACATGGAGAAGCCATGTCACACTGCTCCCTCCTCAGAGCTGGTCGTCCCGACCAGCACTATCACTGCGGCATCTCCCTTGCGCCCCGGTGGATTAACCCATCGAACCTCTTCTCCTGGTGGTCCATGAGGGCCTGGTGGTCCTGGTATACCTTGAGGTCCTGGGTTTCCATCTCTTCCAGGCATACCTTTAGTTCCAGGTTCACCATCTTTTCCCGACAATCCTGGAGGTCCAGTCATGCCTTTGTCTCCTGGAGGTCCCTGAGGTCCAGGTAACCCTTGTAGACCAATGAGACCACGGTGTCCTTTTGCACCCTTTGGACCTTCTTCTCCTCTATCACCCTTACCTCCCTCTGGCCCTGGAGGTCCTGGCTTTCCTCTAGCTCCCTGTGGCCCTTCTACACCCTGTGGTCCAGTTTCTCCTCGAAGACCCCGTTCTCCTGCTGGTCCTGGAGGTCCATTTGGACCAGGTGGCCCTGGAAGACCTGGTGCCCCTGGAGTTCCCGGAGGTCCTGAAGGTCCTACAGGTCCCTTATCTCCCGGTCTTCCTGCAATACCAGGTGTTCCTGCTTTACCTGGTGCTCCCTCTGGTCCCTGTTCTCCAATTGGTCCCGGTGGTCCTAGAGGTCCTGCATTACCTTGTGGTCCTGGAGGTCCTTCACTGCCTGGCTTCCCTGGTGGACCTGTCTCACCTTGTGCACCTCTCTGACCTCTGAGGCCAGCAGGTCCTGTTGGGCCGGGTAATCCTGGAAGTCCTCTGTCTCCTGGAGGGCCCTGTGGACCAGGTTGTCCTGGAGCTCCATGTTGTCCTTGAGAGCCTGAGTCACCCTTAGGTCCTTCAGGTCCTGGTGCACCAGCTTGTCCTGGAGGTCCTGGATTGCCCTGTTCACCTTTCATTCCTGGGAATCCACGTTCACCCTTCATTCCAGGCAAGCCTACCAGACCCTGAGGGCCAGGGAATCCTTGTAAACCTTGAGGGCCAGTAGGACCTCGCTCTCCAGGGGGCACGATCCTAGGTATCGCTGTTGGATAGTGTCCCTTGGTCCAGGTAGGACGATGTATGCCATCCTGCTTCGAAATTCTGCAACAGTACCGCCGGTCTTGACGGTCCCTCGTCCAGTTGCCCTTCTTCCTGGTGTGTTGACGGGCCATCCTGCGCACTTTGAAACGGCTCACTGGGTACCATGTCCGCCGACCTCTCTGGCGCACCTTCGCAGCCACCCTGCTTCCGATGGGTCCGGCAACAAACCCCACCACATCCGCGCGAGTCGCGTCCACCGCTGCACTCGTGTTCACTCGTGCTCGGCACGGCCTCTCCTGTATCCTGCCGTCCACGATGATGTCCACCATTCTTCCGTTCACGGCACTATGCGTCAGGTGATTGGATGGCCCCGACGGTCCCCCCATGTCACACGCCAAGTCGGTTCTCGCGTGTTGCTCGTTTGCTTGTGCGCTTCCCTGCTGATCGTCCGAAACGGGCGCAACTGTCGCCTCGGCCACTAGGTGCTCCCTCCCCGGCTCCGCGCTATTCCGTCTGCCCCTGGCATCCAGTACTTTGACGCTCTCGTCAACTCTTACTACCAGGGCGCCAAGACGTTCCCCGTCGTCCTCCACGACGTCCACGTGCTGGCAGAGGTCTTCCACCTTTTCGCCGAGTTCTTCCACGCCTTCCGTCACGCCAGCCAGTTGCTCGTCAATTTTCGCCGATAGCTCCGTCTTTATCTTTTTCAGCTCGGCAGCGAGGTTGTCGTTTCTCGTTTCCATTTTGGCAAATAATTCTTTCATCATTGCCATCATCCTGGTTTCCGAATATCCCTCCATCCCACTTCCTGACACCAAATGTAACAAATTTACCAACTCTTTTTATTTTCTCAAGCTTCAAGTACAGCCACACTACTAGTTTCTGTCTCTTAATCTTTTTTTAAACTCTCACACCATACTAGTTTCTGTCTCTTCATCTTCAACAACTCAAACTGTCTCTATGGCAACCTCCTTGAAAATCAAAGAGTCTTAATGACATGGAGAAGCCATGTCACAATATGGACTTCATTTTACATCACTGAATGAGTAATACTTTTTATTGTAATATATTTTTTGTGAATTTGTTTTCTGCTTATTTCTGCAATATTGCAGCATATTTGTAAAACTTTGTATGAGCTGCCACTGCGGAAGTTGCAGTTATTTAAGAAAAGAATGTAACCTATGCTTCTCTTGTTAACATATTTTACTGTGATTGTTATTCTGTTAATATATTTTGTTATATATGTTATTTTTGCAGTTACTGTAATTTGAAGTATTATCACAGAAAAAGATTATTTGGACATATATGTAACATTTATTGTGATTGTGATTAAGTGTTTGTAAGTTCTTGAAGTTTGGGTTTTTCATGGGTTTAACCTCTCAAAGCTCAGACAATATTTTATATTTAGATTAGTTTCTGTGATACATTTATTTCTTTATCACAAAATCTTCTATGGAAATATACTAATACTACTACTAATGATAATAACGACGACAACAACAACAACAACAACAACAATAACAATAACAATAACAATAACAATAACAATAACAATAACAATAATAATAATAATAATAATAATAATAATAATAATAATAATAATAATAATAATAATAATAATAATAATAATAATAATAATAATAATAATAATAATAATAATAATAATAATAATAATAATAATAATAATAATAATAATAATAATAATAATAATAATAATAATAATAATAATAATAATAATAATAATAATAATAATAATAATAATAATAATAATAATAATAATAATAAATGATTCAAACAATTGTACAAGAATACTATTAATTTATTTTCACTGCTCTACCATATAAACTATCATTTGTTTCCTTGTTTGTTGCAACCTAAATACTCGTTTTAGTCACACTAGTGAATCAACAAACTTTTAGTTCATTGCTATAATGTTTTTTATTTAATTTTTAAATCTGCCCTTCAACTAATACCAATTAACAACAATTACATGACAGATTCATATCCTATAATGTCTTCCTTAATTTAGAGTGATATGACCACAATGACAGTGGTTTGCATTTACTGAAAGATCGTGTTATGATTAGTATGCTAACCTCCAATTCCAGAGGTCCCAAGTTCGATTCCTGGCTGGAGGATGGGAATTTTTCTTTCAATTGCTCCTTATCCTTCAGTATGGATTTAATGTAAGTAAAACCCAGTCACTGTGAGTGAACATCATTGCCAAAGGTAAAATGCTGCTAATACGATCAGAGAGGTTAAAGGTGGCATTAAAAAGGGGAGAGGAGTGGAATCTTTACTAAGGGACCATTCACAATGAAGATTAAGCATTAGCATGATGTAAATCTTGTATATAAACTTAACCCAGTTTGTTGCCATTTCCATCCACAAATGCAAACTTGACAGCAGCCAATCACAGGAGAGCATTCTTTCCTGTTCCACCCTCAACTTTCCACCTTGCTCTTGGCGACCGACATCTCTTCTCCCTTGTGGCTTGTAATCCAACACTGTTTCAGTAGTTGTTCCTTGTTCATTCTTCCTAGATGGTTCCACCAACAAATTCTTTACTCCTTATTTTGTCTATAACTAGCTGAAATACCTGACATCCGTGGTTTGACAATGTACCCCTAAAACTCTTGCACTTGGTTGTGCTTGTCCTTGTGTTTCTTTGGGGATATTTAAAAAATATTGCTTAATACACTTAAACAAATATTTAATCAAAACACTTAGGATACTATAAGGAATAAACAATAAACTACATAAACAAAAACATGGGAAGGCACAATGCAAAAGTAACTGTTGAACAACCACAAATACCACAGGAAGAAAAGTGTGATTGTTTGTATAAGAGTGAGAAAAGAAATATGTGAATGTGTTACATAAAATAAAAGTGAGTAGGGAAAACTGTGACTGTAATAGGTTGTATTTTTATTTTGACAATATAGAAAAATGTATGAAATGTTCGTAGAGAAATACATGTAAATGTATTATGCAAAAGGAAAGTGAGTAGAGAAAACCATGTGAATGTAATGTGTTGCATTTGTATTTCAATCATATAGCAAATTGTATGACTTATGTGTTGACTGAGTAGAGAAGAACATGCGAATGTGTTACATAAAGAAGAGTAGAGGAAACTGTGTGAAAGTAATACAGTGCATTTATATTCCAAACATCATATAGTGTAATAGATGCAGCTGTCAAACAATAGGTCTGCCACAAACACCAAATGTTGAAAGAAGTAATCTGAAGTGGCAATTCCCATACAAAATTACCAATTTCAATTTTTACTTTCTCTACTGGTAAGTAGGGAAAGTATTGTATTCCACCCAAAAATTCGATGTCGAGATTTCACCGGAAATACATGTTTTGAGGCCCCCTGAATCCAAAAAAAGCATTTTTAGAAAAAGGTCCGTGTGTGTGTCTCTGTGTCTGTCAGTCTGTGGACAGCATAACTCAAAAACGAAAAGTCTGTTAAAAACCAAAGTTGGTATTTAAGTTTAATGTCTTTCAAGGATGCAACACGAAGATTTTGAAGAAAATAGCCCCACCCTAAACTACCCTTTACATGGAACATTTTTCGAAAATTTTGATTTTCTTGAAAATGGCTCTAACGATTTTGATTAAAATGACATATGTTTGAGATATTTTGATGACATATGAAATGTATATCTTGAATTTTCTGGCTATACTCCCTGTAGTCGTATTTACTCTGGACGCCTTCTGCATAACTGGTAAACCGTTAGAGATAGACCAAATCATACTGTACAAAAAATGTAGATCTTGCTAAAACACACAATTTATGTCTCAATAAATTTTCTTGTAGGGTGAACCGTTTCGGAGATATTCCTTGTTATGTGTGCGAGTTTCGGAAAACAGAACTTTCGTGAAATGGATCATCGTTGTTCATTTTTTTTTATGTTAAGTGTGCAAAGACAACAGAATCTCAAACATTTGGCTATCGCACAAAGCCTACTGTATTCCCATATTCCCCTTGTACCTACAAGGAAATAAGCAATAAGATAATGTGTACAAATGTTTATCTCAACTAACACGAAGAAGATATAGGAATAATAGTTTGTAAGAATGGTTAGTACGAGAGTACAGAAAGTCATGTGAGTGGAACACATCAGATTTATAATTATAATTTCTATATTGAACCATCAATTAAAGCAGTGTTGAAAATATGTTTATACTCAGATTCTTCTATATTGAGGGTGATACTTCTCAACCTATAAATTAAACTATTAAACAAATGTATGTGAAAAGGGTAGAACTTATTTTTTATGTATTTATCAGTAGAAGTTTATTTTCTATAAATGCCAAAATTCAATTTGTGTTTGATTTCTAATCTTTAAATCCAGGAAAGGAAGGCAACCATTAGTATCAATTTTTAATATAATTTTATAGTTGTATACTTTATTGTAACAAAACAAGGATTTAACACACACACGCACGCGCGCACACACACATACACACACACACTTTTTCCTAAAAATGTTTTTTTTTTTTTTAGGATTCAGGGGCCTCAAGTCATATTTCTGGTGAAATCTCGACATGGAATTTTTGCGTGGAATATAATACTTCTTGTAATTACTACACGTAGTAGCGAAAATAAAAATGTAAAAGAGGGCTGATGTTGGTACGCACCGCCACTGTAACATGATCCGCCACTGATATAACCCCATTGCCCAAGTCTCTCACCTTGTAACGTTTTGTTTACAAAAGCAGGCGTTAGTAAAACAAAGGGAAGGTTTTGCTCTTGAAGGTTGCCCTTCTTCTGCACACCAAGAGCAAAAGGTCGGTCGGACTTTTGTAACAGATCGGCTCTTGCACTTTCACTTCTCATTGTTGTGCAACACCATCTTCTATTATTGGCTGCGAATCCCTGCCAAATAACGGCTCTCTTCGAAATCACAATTGTTTCACCAACAATTTCATTAAATAAGTTGTGCTTCATTGTTACAGTTCCAAAGATCTGACATATTGCACTCACATGACTTTCTCTACTCTTGTACTAACCATTCTTACAAACTCTTATTCCTATATCTTCTTCATGTTAGTGAGATAAACATTTGTACGAACGAATCTTATTGCTCATTTTCTTGCCGGTAAAACAGGAATATGGAAATACAGTAAGCTTAGAGCGATAGTCAAAATTTTGGAAGATGGTCGCTATATGATGGCTTTGAAAGTCAGTTCTCGTTACACGGCCAAGAGAATAACAATCTTCCATTTGACGAAAGTTGCACTACACGAGAACTCAGGCAAACAACAAGGAATATCTCTGAATCAGCATCGTCAGAGCCATTTTCGAGAATATGAAAATGTTCCATGTAAGGGCGGTTTAGAGTGAAGGAATCCTCTTCAAATATAAGTATAATAAACTAATAATAAATATAATATAATATAATAATATAAGTATAATAAACTTAAATACCAAACTTGGTGTTAACTGCCTTTTCCTTTTGAGTTACGCTGTTCACACCCCCATCCATTAGCCAACACACACACACAGACACGCACACACACACACACACACACACACACACACACGCAGACACACACACAGACACATACACACTCACAGACACACAGACACACACACATACGCACACAAACGCAGACACACACACAGAGACATGGGCGTCGCGAACGGGGGGCAAAGGGGGGCCGCGACCCCCCCTTGGAGTTTGGTGAACTTAATGTGTAATCAATTACGGATTATTAAACTATTATTTTAATTTAGAACAATTGTTATTTAGCACAAACCAATACGGTTAACTGCAACAAATATATATTTTGACAATAAAATGATGAATTAATAATATCTGATTGCAAACTTCCAACATGTGGCCCCCCTTGAAAAAAGTCTGCCGACGCTCATGCACAGACACACACACAGACAGACAAACACACACACTCACACACAGACACACACACAGACAGACACGCACACCAGACACACACAGACACACGCACACTCACACACAGACACACACACAGACAGACAAACACACAGACACACACACAGACAGACACGCACACCAGACACACACACACATACACGCACACACACACACACGCACACACACATACAGACACAGACACACACATAGACCTTTTTCTAAAAATGCTTTCTTGTATTCGGGAGTTTCAAACCGTATTTCCAGTGAAATCTTGACATTGAGTTTTTGGGTGGAACACAATACTGCCTCAACTTTACTACACGCAGTAGAGAAACTACAAAGTGGACAACGACCTTGCATTTAAGAAAAGCATAAATCACCATAAGAATAACTCAACCAACTTTTACATGGAACATTTTTCAGAAGTATTGGTTTTCTCAAAAATAGCTGACGATGTTGATTAAAGTGCCGCATGTTTCAGATATTTTCATGGTAAATGAAACGTATATTTTGCATTTTCTGGCTATAGCCCCTGTAGTCCTATTTACTCATGAGGACTTTTGCATAACTGCTAAACCGTAAGAGATAGACTAAATCTTACTGTACAAAAATTTGAATCTTGTTAAGACACACAATTTATCTCTAAAATGCAAGGTTTTTTGGGGGTGAACCACTTTTGAGATATTCCTTTTCGTTTATGTGAATTCTGCAACACTTAAACTTTTCTGTAATGGAAGGTCGTTATTCACTTTATCTTTTGGCCTTGCAAAGACAACGGAGTTTCAAAGTCTTCATTTAGGGAGCAGTTTTAAGAGATTTGACTATCGCTTGAAACCTACTGTACCCCCATATTTCCCTTGTACCTACAACAAAATCAACAATATCATACTTCCAGTGTCTTGAAACAATGCTAGCTAAAGATTTGCATCCTTCAACCGGGAATCTAACCTGAGACCTCTGGGTTTGGAAGTTTTACAGCAGTTTCTTGCTTTAAAAATGTGATCACGTAAGAAGAGTTGTTGAGCTAGTAGGTATGTTCCGGCAAGCAGTGCAACCATTTCCGCTATTTGACACGTTACACTTCCTTACGAAACCAAACAATGGTGATGATGTTCTAGTCCATGAACCTTGTTCCTCTTTGTGCTCAGTGGCGGTTCTTGGGTGATCGCACACTCGCCACTGCACCCCACTCATCTCTTCCTCTATGTCAATGTGTACCTATTTAATTATTGCTATTGCTGTTATTATTATTATTATTATTATTATTATTATTATTATTATTATTATTATTATTATTATTATTATTATTATTATTATTATTATTATTATTATTATTATCATCATCATCATCATCATCATCATCATCATCATCATCATCATCATCATCATCATTACCCCCAGACCACCACAGAACAATCTTCGTGTTTTACTGTAGGCACTAGACGTTTTGGATTCATCTCCGCATCTTTAAGGCATTTCAAAAGTTTATCGTTAAAATGCTCAAAATACCAGAAATTCTGTACAAATTACAAGAGAAAAAAAATATTAATCTTACACTCACAGTAACAATATGAAGGTTTAGAACCTACAAACAGCTGAAGAACACAGTGGTCTGTCAATTGATGGGTGTGCCTATTTCAAAATTAAAATTTTCCCCAAAGAGAACACGTAAACTCTAAAACTCGTAAACTCTAAAACTGTCACTTGTTACTTTATCGCCAAAATCAAGAGCTAAACAGTCATTTTTATGGTTCTTTGTGAATTCAGTTGGTGGAAATTTACAACAATTAGCTATTTTCATTGTTGGCCAGTGTAATAGACAAAATGATACGTTCAGGGTTGCAAACTGCTACATTTGTGGTTCTGTTGATAACTGTAATTAGCAGAGAATGTAATTTGATTCAAGATGAGCAACCGGATAGAGGATAGAGGATCTAGGAGCTGGTAGGTACCACATGGAAATGAATTCCCCATTCAGAACGGACGAAGACCCTGCCAGCCGGCCGGCCGGCTACAGAGAGCAGCTTCCGGTGAAGATAATGTTTATTGTTTACTTTTAATGAGTAATCTCCAGCACTTGTTTTATATTAACGATATGCATATCATTTCCATGTTATTGACACAGCAGTTTTATTAAAGCCAGGGTCCCACGGTCTAAGCTTTTCGCACATAATGCAATTGCACACAAAAGAAACGGCGTGTGTCATACTCTGATGCATTCTGGTACAAAAACAAATGACAGTTCACGTAGCAGGCTTGAGAAATAGACATGGCGGACGCAAATATTAATATCTATAGCTACTGCTATAGGGTTGTGATCAATGGGAAGAAAAGATTTAGTAGGAATGGAAGACGTTGTCGTGGTTACAAAGAGAACAGGACACGTGTCGAGGAACCGGGAGAGCAAAAAACCTCCGTTGCGCCGTGTTTATCCTGTCCGCTTCCTCGGCATGTCTCTGTGTGTGCATGTGTCTGTGCATGAGCGTCGGCAGACATTTTCCCAGGGGGGAGGGGCACATGTTTGAAATTTGCAATCAGGTAATATCAATTCACTATTTTATTGTCAAAATTTATAATATTCGTTGCATATAACCATGTTAATTTGTGTTAAATAGAAATTGATCTTTTAAAATAGTAGTTTAATAGTCAGTAATTGATTGCACATTAAGTTGACCAACTTCCAGGGAGGGGCCGCGGCCACCCCCCCCCCTTCGCGACGCCCATGTGTTTGTGTATGTACGTATGTGTATGTGTGTGTGTGCCTAGGTCTGTGTATGTCTGCGTATACGTGTCTGTGTGCACGTGTCTGCGCGTGTATGTATGCCAGTGCGCATGTCTGTGTGCATGTCTGTGTGTGTCTGTATGTATGCCAGTGCGCATGTCTGTGTGTATGTCTGTGTGTGTCTGTATGTATGCCAGTGCGCATGTCTGTGTGCATGTCTGTGTGTGTCTGTATGTATGCCAGTGCGCATGTCTGTGTGCATGTCTGTGTGTGTCTGTATGTATGCCAGTGCGCATGTCTGTGTGCATGTCTGTGTGTGTCTGTATGTATGCCAGTGCGCATGTCTGTGTGTATGTCTGTGTGTGTCTGTATGTATGCCAGTGCGCATGTCTGTGTGTATGTCTGTGTGTGTCTGTATGTATGCCAGTGCGCATGTCTGTGTGCATGTCTGTGTGTGTCTGTATGTATGCCAGTGCGCATGTCTGTGTGCATGTCTGTGTGTGTCTGTATGTATGCCAGTGCGCATGTCTGTGTGCATGTCTGTGTGTGTCTGTATGTATGCCAGTGCGCATGTCTGTGTACGGTGTGTATTTATGTCTGTGTGTGTTTTAACAACAAATGTAGCACTTCGTATTTGATTGTTGCTTTACTGTACCTGAACAACGATGTAATCACCTTGAAGACAGGAATAAGGAAAGAAAAGTGAGAAAGCCATCGAGGTTTAGACATGGAATCTTATTGTTGGTTTACAAGTTTATAGCCTCACTTCCTTTATTCCGCGTTTGCTGAACTGACTCACTCCCAAGTTAACATCTGCGCTTCTTCATGCCAATAGTTTGCTTATTGTTTAAAAGTGGTACATTCAGATGTATTTCTCTACTCACTCACTCACTCTTGTACGAAATGTTGTCACTTCCTATTAATCCAGATAGACGTTCAATTTACATTTTATTGTAGCACACACTACATAGGTAAAACGATAGTCAGATTTTTAAAGAGCGTGTTCCCATATGACGGTTTTGAAATGCCATGTTCTTTGCAGGACAACAAAAATAAAAAAGTGACGTCCTCCCACATGAGAAAAGGATCAGTATTCGAAAGTTCAAACTAATAAGCATCTCAGTAAAGGCTAACACCACGAAGGTGTACTTTAAACAACATCTACACCGTTTTCTCTCTTGTAGTTTAATCGTTATACAGAAGTTAGACTGAAGACGACTTCTAGCTTAATCTAACCAGCAAAAAGAAGACCTGGAACTGTATCTGGTATCACTGACACATTCATTTACTAATTTTCTGATAGGTACAAGGAGAATATGGGAATAGAGTAGGCTTTAAGCGATAGTATGACATGGAATCACGTGTTTTGTCCGTCACTGGATACTGACTGACTAGTTGTGATTCTACACGCCACAGGCAAGAGGAAGTGCGGAAGTAGTTGCTAATTACGTAAGCGTCTCCATAGACATCCTTAGGTTAACACTGAAAGGGGCAATGAGTTTACGTTGGCAACACTGACCGGAAGGCGCAAATTACCATGAAGCCGTTGATTCTCGGGCAGGCCATGAACTAAATACAAATGTCTTGTTATGAATCGCCAGTGTCCATCGTCTGCAGTAAGAACAGGTTTTAACTACTACTCAAAAACAAAAGTTGTTCATTACCAAGTGAGCAACGTAAAACTCACTGGACTGTGACATCATTTTACACTCCTTGTACTTGAATCGGCGATTTCCTAGTCATAACTTTTGGTAAACCAAGAAAACCTTATTAGCATCGAAAGTTGGCATTTTGGAAATGTATGTTCTATAGATAAGTTACACATCTATACATTGACTGTTTCGGCTATTCAGTGACTGCAATTGATTTAGAGAACACTTTCTATATTCAGGGGTTTTTTTTCTTTATAAAATTATTAGATAGTTATGTGAACAGTAAGAATGTTGTGTACTTGAAGACTTATGAAACAAATTATTCTTGTAATAATCTCTGATGAGGTTAGTTAACATATTCTAATATATTGACATTACAAGCCACACTTATCAATAGTTTCCACACATCACCAAGTTCAGATGTTCATCTAGAATGTGTTGTAGTATTTTCCCAACGTGTGCTATTTTCTTACTGCTGATTGCGATATCCTACTCCCGGGATAGTGTTCCCTTGTACCAAGTTGGAAGAGTGCCTCGAGGTAACGTAGGTTAGATGTTTACATGTCCAGACTCACAATGAGAACTACATAGCTTTGCTTGTCTTCTGGAACACTTGTGAGACTTGAGTGTCTATCACTGTTGCCATGAATGTTTCCTAGTATTTCCAACACCTCTTCTCTGATTGTTTCTTGGAGAATCACTTCACAGCTATCCATAATACTCGTCAGTAACACAAAAGTAGCTAAATAATGTTGCAATATTAACTACACTATTAGTTGAAAACAGGAATCGTCACTAAATTACAGTATCACCAACACACCGTCGTAGATCTAATCGTTGGTGACAGTGTTACCAACACACTATTCGATCTACTCATTGAATAATTAAGTAACTGGTAAATGGGCTTGTTTCCCTTTTTAAATCACTGATACAATTACAGACCTGCGATATAGAGAGTGTAAGTGTGTTGGGCCATTGTCCCAGGCTAGGAGGGTCACTGGACCCTAGGGGGGGGGGGGTGCGAGACAACATCTTGTCTTATTTCCGTCTTATTGTGTGGGGAGGGAAACCGGAATTCTGCTTCTAAGACAACCACCGGCGCATGCACATGACGTCACACTTCAATTAAACATACGACCTTCACCTTAACTGTGGTACAAGTTGGCAGAACTGACTGCTACCTTTAATTGTTGTTATAATGGAGGAGGAAATAGCAGTGTAACCGAACTAAGGCCAACTTGGCCAATATTCCTCTTGGAGCACTGTGTTTACAGTGGAAACCCAATAACTCTAAACTGAGGGACTGTCGAGAGAGATAGCAAAATCTCAGTCTGTGGACAGCATAACTCAGAAAATGAAACGTCAGTTAAAAACCAAAGTTGGTACTTAAGTTTAATGTCTTTCAAGGATGCGACACGAACATTCTGAAGAAAACTGCTCCACCCTAAACTACCCTTTACATGGAAAATGGCTCTAACCATTTTGATTAAAATGACATCTGAGATATTTTGATTGCAAATGAAATGTACATATGTTAGCCGTGCAAAGAGAACGGGACCTCAAAGCTTTAAAAGATTTGATTATCACACAAAGCCTACTGTATTCTAATATTCCCCTTGTACCTACAAGGAAATAAGCAATAAGATAATTTGTACAAATGTTTATCTCAAGTAACACAAAGAAGATATAGGAATAAGAGTTTGTAAGAATGATTAGTACAAGAGTAGAGAAAGTCATGTGAGTGCAACACATCAGAGTTTTAGGTATACGTTTAAAACTGTTGTTTTATTCCATGGTAGTCTGTTAATAGTGTTAAATTTTGTTTGAAAGCGAGGGAGTGAGCGAGCGTTCTTTGTAGCGTGTCCAGATTCTGCGAAGTTCATAATGGCTGCCGGCCTTGCTAACTTGTCTGAAGATCTCATCAATTGTTTTTTCCCTTCTGTGTAGGTACATGAGGTATAACTATTACACACACAGTCGTCTCCCTCCCCCCTCTTCACGGCAGATAGCATCAGGTTTGTTGTTTCCGTTGGCATGGCAACCTCCTCAGGCTGGCGATTCTCCCTGGCAGTTAGTGCAACAGAAACTACCGAAGACAGCGCAGCGCATCCAACATCTCACAGGTAAACTTTACAACAACAGTAGATATCCTTAATAGTTACATAAGTTTATGTTCCTTTGTTTAGAATCGCAGCCTGTGTCCACAGTTCATGCTTACTGGAATAAAACATACTAAATGTATTTCTGACCATATCCCATGTTGTCCGGTTTACTCTGGATGACTTCTGCATAACTGGTAACAGATAGATCGAATCTTTCTATACAAAAAACGTACATCTATCTCAAACACAATTTATGTCCAAATGGATTTTTTTTTTTTTTTTTTTTTTTTTTTTTTGGAGTGTAGCATTTCGGACATATTTGTTGTTGTTTCTATGAGTTTTGGAATACTTATACTTTCCACAAATGGGAGGTAGTTATTTAGTTTTTTATATCTTAGCTGTGCAAAGAGAACGGAATTTTAAAACTTTAAAAGATCGCACAAAGCCTACTGTATCCTAATATTCCCCTTGTACCTACAAGGAAATAAGCAATAAGATAATTTGTACAAATGTTTATCTCAACTAACAAGAAAGAAGATATAGGAATAAGAGTTTGTAAGAATGGTTAGTACAAGAGTAGAGAAAGTCATGTGAGTGCAACACATCAGATTTTTGTAATTTGAACTTTTACCAAGTTCATGCCTATCATAATTGCATTATTTTGTTATTGGGAGTAATGTACTAATATTTATTAATTTGACAAGAGCCTTACTATTACAACTAATATTTCGCGCTCTGAGGTAAACTTCTAATACCAATATTACTTTTCTAAAGTCAAAAATTGCATTGTTTCCTGTAATAATGAAATAGTGGCTACTTAACAGAGTAAATACTACTCTTTCATTGTTCATTCAAATTGATTTGAATTCTCGTACCAGAATGAATACTGCATGAAAACGCGAATTCAGGTCGTACTCAATCCCTAGACCCCATCCTCTTAGAACTGGGATTGGATTGATTTTTTTTCTTGTAAACACCTAATGGATTCAAATCGATTTGAATCCGTCACGAATGCTAACTTCTGCTGTACTCATATAACGTTGCATGCTCGTTATTTTGTTTCTGATGTAATAAACCACAACAAAGTCACTTTTATTGCTTATATATTCCTCTCAAAAACATTCACTTAACCTCAAAATGTACTTAAAATACACAGAACAGATTTCGTACAGCTTCGCCAACATAAACCAAGTGACCAACATTGTATTTACGAAAGCACTTTCGAATCTTATATAATAAACTTGTGTTCATTAGTGACTTACGATTAGGAAGTGTATCAATATTTGGTGAAGTGCATAGTCTTAGAAGATACACCAAGTGTAACATACTGAATTTTAATATAGTTCAATTTGTTCACAAATATATGTAGAGCTATACTCACCCTTATACGCACTATTCTTTTAAATGCTTATTTATCTATTTACATCTTAATCCACATAACTATTTTCAGAAAGTATCTTATTGCTAATTTGCTTCTATACACAAGAGGAATATGCGACTACAGTAGGTTTTAAGCGATAATGAAATGTTTTAAGAGACGGTTGCTATGCGATGTCTTTGAAATTCCATTCTCTTTGCGAGGCCAACAGATAAAAATCGGATGTGTTGCACTCACATGACTTTCTCTACTCTTGTACTAACCATTCTTACAAACTCTTATTCCTATATCTTCTTCGTGTTAGTTGAGATAAACATTTGTACAAATTATCTTATTACTAATTTTGTTGTACGTACAAGGTGAACATAAGAACACAGTAGGCTTTGAGCGATAGTCAAATATACGAAGGGTCTGAAATTCCGTTCCCACAAAAAATGCGTTTATATATACATTGTGTTTTAACACGAAGCGGCGTCAGGGCGAGTTTTCTCCGGGTGCTCCGGTTTCCCGCGCCACTCATTCCACCAATTGCTCCATTATCATCCTTAGAATCATCCATTTCGCCTGCTCTTCCTCACTCTCACACTTGGTGCTTGGCTGTCCACCTGCTTCCAGGTGTTCACTCTGTCTAGTACAGGACCTCCTAAATACCGGACCTGACACTGTGATTCAAGATGGCGGCCTATGTGGTGGGAACTACTTGTAAACAACTCGTCTACAGGCTACGATTTCAACGCAGTAAAATAAAAATGTGGTGTAATAACACGCCTATTTTGTGAATATGGGCTGTGTTAAACACAAAAACACTGTCTTAAACATAAACTCAAGTAAACAAAAAAGAATGACATTTAATATTAAACGATAAACCATGGGCAATGAAATATATAACCTCAAATATCATTCATGCAATCTACAGGTTTACATGCCATTATGTAACTGCATTACACACTCAAATTACAAAGAAGATAGACAAAACTGCAAGCAGCGTGTTACTTAAATAAAACAGAAGTGTTGACATTGAGTTGACTCAGAATTATTAATCATTGTTTACACTGTTTTTCACATTTGTACAATGTGCATAATGTTATATCCCTACACAAAACATACTATACTGGATGGCTGATATACAAATGCTGCCATTTAGAATGACCTAAAGCTACCTACTGAATTCAAAACCTTTAGGGTGAAATTTTGCTTTCACTATTACTGAGAACTTGATTACTCAGTTTGCAACAACATATTACTCAGCACTTCAGGACACTTTATTTTACAGGGGGAATCCACAAAAGCAGATGAAATATTAAAAATAATAACCGTAAAACAGCACTGTAAATGAAATACATGAAATACGTAATCTTAAATCAGTATTGTAAAGCAACATTGTGTTAGCTTAGGTTAGGTTAGTTTTGCATATGAGTGGGGTGACAGGGTCCTGTGTTATCGAAATATTTACAATTTGGGTAGTGTTTATGCAATCATTTCAACGTAAATGCATTAATCAATCATTGTAGCATATATTACACTCGTTTATGCACATTTATTAGCTAAATATCCGCCGCATAAGCGAAATAAAACCACTTCATCGACCGTACGAAATTTTCTCATAAATAAAACACGAAGCTTGAGCGCACAATAAAACTTACAAGATCGTAATCAGCAATAAAAACTGCATCCATTGCACTATGTTTCATTCGTTTTCTCGAGCGGACGATTTTGTAAATATTTACCAAACTTTACTATAGTCTACAGTTTTACATGCAGCAACATAACACATTTCTTCTAAACTACAGCTACACATTTAAATTACAAAGACAAAAGATAATGTACAAATATGAGCAGCATACTACTTACATGAAACAAACTGTTGGTGTTGCAGATGCCACTAATTGAATTCACTCGAAATTATTGTCTTTCACTATTCACACTATTCACCATGTTATATACACACCGGCAACTAATACACATAACGCTGCAATTTATTGTAATTAAATACTGAATTTAGAAGCTTTACGTTGTAATTTACCTTTTGTTTTAACTGAAAGTTTCTGATTTTTAATTTGCATCCGGGAATGCAACAGTTACGGTGTGCATTGTCGTGTTTGAGGTTAGGTTGTAGTATGGCAACATTAATATACACTACTGGAACAGTTTTTCTTCAACAACCTCTCACCACTGTAATCGTGACACAAATTGTACTTGCAAACAGATAAATTAACCACACTATACGGCTAATGTAGCCATAGTCCTAGATGGAACACAATAAACATGAACACGTGGATAGCACACGGCACAGTCAAAACGTTATTACATTTATTCCTGTTCCTATACTGCCCAAATAAAACTTTTGAAACACTCGCTTTGCTAATATGAAGACAAACTTACATAGGAATTATTATAAGAAACAATAACTCGAAGACATAGAAAATAATACGAAAAACAGCGTGTGGAAACACGTCAGAAATCATCGCCACCAGCCGACGCCATTTTTGTACAACTGGGATGGCAGTGTCAGGTCCGTTAATCTAGAAGGTCCTGGTCTAGTACATACAGGTTCCTGTGCTCCCCGACAGGTGTCTGACTTGGTCTGACCCTAGGTAATGGCTTGTAAGTCCTACATAAGGGGAGGGGAATCAGGAAAAGAAGAACTAGTGGTTTAGCAAGATCTACATTTTTGTATAGTAAGATTTTGTCTATCTCTTACGGTTTACCAGTTATACAAAAGTCACCCAGAGTAAATACGACTACATGGACTATAGCCAGAAAATTCAAAACATGCATTTCATTTGCCTTAAGAACATCTTAAACATATGACATTTTTTTAGAAAATCAAAATGTTTGAAACATTTTCTATGTAAAAGGTAGCTTTTAGAGATATTAAACCTAAATACCAACTATGGTTTTCAACCGACTTTTCATTTTTACTTTTTCTACTACGTAGAGGAAGTATTCTATTCCACGCAAAAATTAATGTCGATATTTCACCGGAAACATGTTTTGAGGCCTTCCGAATAAAAAAAAAAAAAAAAAAAAAAAAAAAAAAAAAAAAAAAAAAGCATTTATGGAAAAAGCTCCGCGCGCGCGCGCGCGCGCGTGTGTGTGTGTGTGTGTGTGTGTGTGTGTGCGTGCGCGCGCGTGCGTGTCTGCCAGTCTGTGGACAGCATAACCGAAAAACAAAAAGTCGGTTAAAAACCAAACTTGGTACTTAAGTTAAATGTCTTTCAAGGATGTGACACGAAGATTTTGAAGAAAATAGCCCCACCTTAAACGACCCTTTACATGGAAACTTTTTCGAAAATTTTGATTTTCTTAAAAATGGCCGTAACGATTTTGATTTAAATGTCATATGTTTGAGATATTTCTATGACAAATTAAATGTATATCAAAGAGATAGACCCAATCTTACTATACAAAAAATTTAGATCTTGCTAAAACACACAATTTATGTAAGTTTTGGAGAACATACTTTTGTCAAATGGAACATCGCTATTCATTTTTACTTTCTCCACTGGTAGGTTGAGGAAGTATTGTATTCCACCCAAAAATTCTATGTGGAGATTTCACCGCAAATATATGTTTTCAGACGCCCCTGAAGAAAAAAAAAGAGCATTCTTAGAAAAAAGTCCGTGTGTGAGTTCGTCTGTTAGTCTGTGGACAGCATAACCGAAAAACAAAAAGTCGGTTAAAAACCAAACTTGGTACTTAAGTTAAATGTCTTTCAAGGATGTGACACGAAGATTTTGAAGAAAATAGCCCCACCTTAAACGACCCTTTACATGGAAACTTTTTCGAACATTTTGATTTTCTTAAAAATGGCCGTAACGATTTTGATTTAAATGTCATATGTTTGAGATATTTCTATGACAAATTAAATGTATATCAAAGAGATAGACCCAATCTTACTATACAAAAATTTAGATCTCGCTAAAACACACAAATTATGTCTGAATAAATTTGTTGTAGAGTGAACCATTTCGGAGATATTCCTTGTTATTTGTGTCAGTTTCCGAAAACTTAAAACTTTCGTGAAACGGATCGTCGTTTTTCATTTTTTTTATGTTAAGCGTGCAAAGAGAACGGTATCTCAAAGGTTTAAAAAATTTGACTCGCAGAAAGCCTACTGTATTCCCATATCCCCCTTGTACCTACCAGGAAATAAGCAATAAGATAATTTGTACAAATGTTTATCTCAACTAACACGAAGAAGATATAGAAATAAGAGTTTGTAAGAATGGTTAGTACAAGAGTAGAGAAAGTCATGTGAGTGCAACGTCAGATTTTTGAGTTATGGTGTTCACAGACACACACATTTTGTAAAACTGGCATTTTTTAAATTCAGGGGACCTCAAAACATGTATTTCTGGCGAAATCTTGACATCGAAATTTTGGGTCTATACGTAGTAGAGAATGTAAAAATGACTCGCTTTAGCCTATTGCTTGTCTCGGTGCTGATACAGACATGGGGAATGTTTCAGGCACCAGTCTCCAGTCTACAAGAGACATAATACAAAATGGTGATTGTCACGCTATGCGCACTCTGCCTGTGTTGGACTGTGGGACCCGTGTCTTCAGAGGGCGTCAAGATAGAATCTCAACTAGCAGCTGTGAAAAGTGGTAAGTCAGTACAAGGGGAGGTTGGAATCACCTCCTTCATGTATCCAGCGGCGTTCACCAGGCACGGGCACCGATTGAACTTGCCCTACCCACCCCACATGGATCAGAACAAGCGCAGTGGTGGGTCCGTTCCACCTGCGTGGTAGTAATAATGTCTATTTTGTTTATATTCGAGCTTCTTACTGCGTAACAGTCGTGTTACAGATTAACTCAACTTAATTTATGAATTTATAAAAGTAATACAATGCATACAAAATAAATATTTAGTTCAGTACTTTTAAGATAATAACACAAAAATAAATAAAGAAGTATATGAATCGCGTGTCAGCATGGGAGCACTCGGTTTAATTCTCTTCATCCAAGCACCTTGCTGATATACGACACAACAAATGAAGCGGATCATTTGCCAAGACGTGAACCTAATTGGCCTAATCGTCATGGCGAAGGCAAGACGAATCGGGAACTGGATTCGTTTACACTCAAAGGGATCATCGGAATGAGAACCGATTCATGTTTGAGTATCGTCGCGTGAATCACGTCACCAAGCGCGTTCCATTGTCGAAGCATGAGAGCCCGCCTTCAGTTGTTGGCAAACCAGGCACATCCAAGGAGTCGGATACTTAGTCACTTTGTTACACAGTCAATACATCGCTCGCTCGCTTAACCACTTGCTCTTTTTGTGGATATCAATGATATTGGGGAATACTTTGCTGATGAGACGAAATTGCAAAACTTGGGAGGAAATGAGATCAATCCGCACGATTCGTTGACAGACAGGAACACGGCCATTACCGAGAGAAATCTTCAGCAGATGGGTCGTTCAAGAATGCAACTCTGTTTGCAAGTTTCTTCACATAGCACCACAGATTTCATCGGCAACAGTCGATCTTGGAATTTCTGAACGCACGCATAATCATATGTCAATCCTTTTTCATTACTGACATGATTCTACAATTTTAAAATCTAAAACACGCCATTATCCGAATATTGTGGATATATCTTGTCGATTCCAAACCTTAATTTAAATACGTTCTTTAATTTGACGGGATGAACATTAAATGTTTGACAGTTACGAAACCCATGAACATTTTTTTTAGGGGATAATGTTCTTTCTTTTGTTTTTCGTCAATTTTCCAATGCTTCAATAGTTACTCTGCTATTCCGGATGGAGACAAATACAAGTCAAAAACCATGAAAATCGGTCCAGCCGCTCTCAAGTTGTAAGTATTCGAAAAAACGCGACTTTGTTTTATATATTAAGATATATTTTGCCTACAGTAATTATTACAGTGTTCTGGTTAGGCAAATAAGTTTATAACCTTGTTGTATCTTATGCACGTAATATTCTTATGATTAACACACTAAATTGTTTCTCCTTCACAATAAATAAAGCAGTAACATTCCATTGCTACTTCACTTAAAAATATTTTAAAACTACTTCATCAACATAATAAATTATTTTGTTTTAAACTTAATATTATGTTCAAAATTTGAAATACGAAATACAATCGTTTATATTAAATAAACTATTAAGGAACTAAGACAATAAACAGTGGAATCATATCGTCCCCTTTATATGTTTACAAATATGGGTGCTCAGAAAGTACCTCTTGAAATTGTAAATAAATATCTGTAAGATTACCGAAGTTTACTTTATGCTACTGATCAAAGTGGCGTTTGATATTGTAAGAGAATGTGTCGTACAATTGCTTCAAAAGTGCGTTGTATTTCTCCAGCAGAATAACGCTTATCGTAAACACGGAACGTAAGCAAGGGAAATCGTATAACTTCGCAACTACCAGTCTTACAAGTAAGTACTTAACTTTATCGTCTTCATCACGAAAACAAATATTACTTCTTCCATTCAATGTAAAACGTATACCCTTTTGACATTGTACTACTACTGCTCCGTACCATCCGCCTCTGACTATTAGGTGTGGTTCTCCTTGCCTTCGTCAGTGGTGGGGGGAAATAACATGAGTGGGGGAAGCGAGCGTGTGCTGCAGAGGACTAGTCGTTCTAAGTCATCAACGCCAACCCCAGCGCAACTTCGTGACCTTGGCAGTACTCGCGGGTAATACAAGAAATGTGGTACACACACAGGTAGCGGTGGTGTTAGGTTAAACAGAATGTGGGTAAATGAAGTGCACATTTTTACTTTTTCTGCTACGTATAGTAAGTAGAGGAAGCCCAAACCTTCAATGCCGATATTTCACCGAAAAGGTGTTTTGAGGTGCTCTGAATTCCCAAAAAAATTTAATTCTTGAAAAAGGTTCGCGCGCGCGCGCCTGTGTGTGTGTGTCACTCTGTAGACAGCAGAGCTCAAAAAAGGTAAGTCGGTTAACAACCAAAGTTGGTATTTAAGTTTAACATCTTTCAAGGATGTGACATGAATATTTTGAAGAAAATAGCTCCACCCTAACTACCCTTTACATGGAAAATATTGATTTTCTTGAAAATAGCTCCAACGATTTTGATTAAAATACCATAAGCTTAAGATATTTTAATGACAAACGAAATGTATATTTTACATTTTCTGGCTATAGCCCATGTAGTCCTGTTTACTCTGGATGACTTTTGCATAACTCATAAACCGTTAGAGATAGACAAAATCTTACTATACAAAAATGTAGATCTCGCTAAAACACACAATTTATGTCGGAATAAATGTTTGTTGTAGAGTGGACCATTTCATAGATATTCCTTGTTATTTAAGTCAGTTTCAGAAAACATAACTTTCGTGAAATGGAACATCGTTCATTTTTTTATATGTTAAGCGTGCAATGACAACAGAATCTCAAAGCTTTAAAACATTTGACTATGGCACAAAGTCTACTGTATTCTAATATTCCCCTTGTATCTACAAGGAAATAAGCAATAAGATAATTTGTACAAATGTTTATCTCAACTAACACGAAGAACATAGGATTAAGAGTTGGTAAGAATGGTTAGTACAAGGGTAGAGAAAGTCCTGCGAGTGCAACACATCAATTTTTTCTTTAACTAAGTTGATTGGATGTTTCAGATTGTTACGACCGTATTGCCATTGGACAGAGACTGAGGGAAACTGACGTTCTGCGCACCATATCCACGCAGCTTGTAAAGGAGTGCGAGAAAGAATGTGATCTGGACTTGGACAAGTGTGATTCTTTCAGCTTCGGGTAAGTGCCAACGTACAAACATCTCACACTAGTTATAGTCAAATCTTAACAACTGGTCGCTATGTAATGGATTTGAAATTCCCTTCTCTTTGTATGACAGGGAGAGAAAAAGAAAGGAAGCAATTGTATCAGTGAATTAAAAAGGGAAACTAGCCCATTTTTTTTACAAAAATAAGTTGAAATATATATTTGTTTCTCATTCTTCAAGCTATCAGTTAGTGTAAAACAGAAGTTTGTCTTGTATAAAGCACGACTCCTACAGCAGATTAAGTATTCCGTTGATTTTAAACGAGAAATAAGTCGAGCACTAGTTTCTCTTTTACAGACAGAGAGGGCACTGGGGTTGGTTAATTGCAGAGTTACTGGATTCATTAGTTGTTCAATGGGTAGATCAAATACCCAGTATGTGTTGGTAACACTGTCATCAATGACAGCGTGTTGGTAATACTGTAACTTAGTGACTTGATTCCTGTTTTTGTTAATATTGCAATACTATTAGCTACTTTTGTGCTGTTTATTATGGATAAGCTCTGAAGATGATTCTCAGAGAAGAGGTGTTGGAAATACTAGGAAACATTCATGGCAACAGTGATAGACACTCAAGTCTCACAAGTGTTCCAGAAGACAAGCAAAGCTAGTTCTCATTATGAGTCTGGACATGTAAACATCTAACCTACGTTACCTCGAGGCACTCTTCCAACTTGGTACAAGGGAACACTATCCCGGGAGTAGCATATCGCAATCAACAGTAAGAAAATAGCACACGTTGGGAAAATACTACAATACATTCTGAACTTGGTGATGTGTGGAAACTATCGATAAGCGTGGCTTGTAATGTCAATATATTAGAATATGTTAATTAACCTCATCAGAGATTATTACAAGAATATTTTGTTTCATAGGTCTTCAAGTACACAACATTCTTGCTCTTCACATAAAAAAAAAAATTATTTTCTTATTTAACGACGCTGTCAATTGCCAGGATCACATCAGCGTCGCCGGTGTGCCGGAATTTCGTCCCGCAGGAGTTCTTTTACATGTCAGTAAATCTACTGACATGGAGCTGTCGTTTTTAAGCACACTTAAAAACCATCGGCCTGGGCCGGGTTTGAACCCGCGACCTTGGGATCACTAGGCCAGCGTCTAACCAACTGAGCCACCCAGACCGACGCTCTTCACATAACATTATCTAGTTGTTGTATAAAGAAAACATCCTGAATATAGAAAGTGTTCTCTAAATCAATTGCAGTCACTGAATAGCCGAAACAATCAGTGTCTAGATGTGTAAGTTATGTATGGCACTGTGTGTTGTGCAGGATCGGCAGTAAGGGAAACGGGTCGTGCGAGTTGTCCCCGAAGAGTCCGCCCAAGAGCGCCACGCTCAGAGAAGACCCTGACTATGACGTGTACGTGAAGAGAGAAGAGTGTCGCTTCCTGTCGCTTCCACCACCACCAGCAACAGACCACGAGTACCAACCCCAGCATCACCACGCTCACTCTGGTAAGTGGCTACACCAATAGTAATACATAACATCATTATCGACACAACAGTCCATGCTGGACCTCGGTCCTCCTCTATTCCTGGGGAGCGTCGGTCCACCATCCCCTAGCTCCCAACTTCCTCAGATCCTCCGTAATACCGTCCACCCATCCTTCCGTCCATCCATCCGTCCGTACGTCCGTCCGTCTGTTCGTCCGTCCATCCATCCATCCGTTCGTCCATCCATCCGTCCATTCGTCCGTCTGTCTGTTCGTCCATCCATCCGTCCGTCCATCCATCCATCCATCCATCCATCCGTCCATCCATCCGTCCGTTCGTCCATCCGTCTGTTCGTCCGTCCATCCGTCCATCCGTTAGTTCGTCCGTCCGTTCGTCCATCAATCCGTCCGTCCATCCATCCGTCCGTCCGTCCGTCTGTGCGTCCGTCCATCCGTCCGTCCATCTATCCCTCCGTCCATCCATCCGTCCATCCATCCCTCCATCCGTCCGTCCATCCGCTCGTCCGTCCGTTCGTCCGTCCGTCCATCCATCCGTCCATCCACCCATCCGTCCGTCCATCCATCCGTCCGTTTGTCCGTCCATCCATTCGTCCGTCCGTCCATCCGTCCGTTCATCCCTCCGTCCGTCCGTCAGTTCATCCATCCGTCCGTCCATCCATCCCTCCATCCGTCCGTCCATCCATCCGTCCATCCATCCGTCCGTCCATCCATCCGTCCGTCAGTCCATCCGTCCTTCCGTCAGTCCGTGCATCCGCCCGTCCATCCGTCCGTCCATCCGTCCTTCCGTTCGTCCATCCGTCCGTCCGTCCATCCGTCCGTCCGTCCGTCCATCCATCCATCCGTCCATTCGTCCGTGCAACCGTCCGTCCATCCATCCGTCCTTCCGTCCGTCCAACGATCCGTCCGTCCATCCATCCGTCCGTCCGTCCATCCGTCCGTTCATCCGTCCGTTCATCCGTCCGTCCATCCGTCCGTCCATCCATCCATCCATCCGTCCGTCCTTCCGTCCGTCCATCCATCTGTCCATCCGTCCGTCCATCCGTCCGTCCATCCGTCCGTCCATCCATCCGTCCATCCATCCATCCGTCCGTCCTTCCGTCCGTCCATCCGTCCGTCCGTCCATCCGTCCGTCCGTCCATCCATCTGTCCATCCGTCCGTCCGTCCGTCCATCCATCCATCCGTCCGTCCATCCATCCGTCCATCCATCCATCCGTCCATCCATCCGTCCGTCCATCCATCCGTCCGTCCATCTGTCCATCCGTCCGTCCGCCCATCCGTCCGCCCATCCGTCCGTCCATCCGCCCATCCGTCCGTCCATCCGTCCGTCCGTCCGTCCATCCGTCCGTCCACCCGTCCGTGCATCCGTCCGCCCATCCATCCGTCCGTCCATTCGCCCGTCCATCCATTCGTCCGTTCATCCGTCCGTCCATTCGTCCGTCCGTCCATTCGTCCGTCCATCCGTCCGTCCGACCGTGCGTCCGTCCGTCCATCCGTCCGTCCGTCCGTGCATCCGTCCGTCCATCCGTCCGTGCATCCGTCCGTGCATCCGTCCGTCCATCCATCCATCCGTCCGTCCATCCCTCCGTCCGTCCGTCCGTCCCTCCGTCCGTCCGTGCATCCGTCCGTCCATCCGTCCGTGCATCCGTCCGTCCATCCATCCATCCGTCCGTCCGTCCGTCCGTCCGTCCCTCCGTCCGTCCATCCATCCATCCGTCCGTCCATCCCTCCGTCCGTCCGTCCGTCCCTCCGTCCGTCCGTGCATCCGTCCGTCCATCCATCCATCCATCCGTCCGTCCGTCCGTCCGTCCGTCCCTCCGTCCGTCCATCCACCCATCCTTCCGTCCATCCATCCGTCCGTCCATCCGTCCGTGCATCCGTCCGTCCATCCATCCATCCATCCGTCCGTCCGTCCGTCCGTCCCTCCGTCCGTCCATCCATCCATCCGTCCGTCCATCCCTCCGTCCGTCCGTCCGTCCCTCCGTCCGTCCGTGCATCCGTCCGTCCGTCCATCCGTCCGTGCATCCGTCCGTCCATCCGTCCGTCCCTCCCTCCGTAATACCGCCCCTCCCTCCCTCCGTAATACCGTCCCTCCCTCAATTAATTAATCACTTAAAAGATGTGAAGGAATACTCCGAGCTGCTCTCTCAGACGTGCAGTAAGTAGACAACGTTGCGTTGAGGTTGGTCAGGGAATTGACCTAGTTTGTGCATGTAAACAGATCGGGCACTTTCGCTTTAATGTTTTGGGTGCTAACGCTTGTGATTGGCCTACACTCGCACAGTAAACATAAAACAACAAGGCAGCGTATGAATTTGTATTCTGAAGAAGCACCGTTACGGTGTTTATGTACTGAGCTAGGGAAAGTGATACCCACACAATCTGCAGTGTTGCCAGCTTGTTTTCGATAAGACTAAAATATCTCCGAAGGAAATGGTCAGAGACAAAAACTTAAGATACAAAATGTGCTCCAAATATTAAGATCTATCACTGATTTAAATTAATGTAATGACTCCCTTCCACCCTATGTGTATATGACAAGTTTTATGTGTGTGTGTGTGTGTGGGGGGGGGGCGAGGGTGGGTGGGTGGGTGCGGGTGTGTATAAGATTCTAAACATGTATCAATGGAGGTTTTCAGAAATTACAAAGGTATCAACGTTCCATCTTTTTCCCTTTTATTACTCACCACGCTCTACTGATAGGGAAGGTGAAGAACACGCCTCAAAAGTCCCCGGGAAACGATATAACAGCCAGCGAAGATCATTTTTGGCGTTCTGTGTACCTGTATGTCACAGTAGATGTCATATAACTATATAATTTTAATTGCTGAATTAGCCATCACGGCCATCGTGAAACACAGGCCTGATACAGTTGGCAGCCCTGTTGTTATAACGTCACAACTATGGTGCAATAATTCATTATTATTGTGGCAGTGTTTTACGCAATATTAAGTGTATCTTAACGAGCTTTTGAGTAGTTTATAAATCTGGATGATTGTTTAAGCGACTCTATGATTAAAAAAAAAGGCATTTTTAGAAAAAAAAATGTGTGTGTGTGTGTGTGTGTGTGTGTGTGTGTGTGTGTGTGTGTGTCTGTGTGTGTCTGTGGACAGTATAGCTAAAAAAAAAAAGTCGGTTAAAAGCCAAAGTTAGTATTTAAGTTTAATGTCTTTCAAGGATCCGACACGTAGATTTTGAGAAAAAAAAATACCCTTTACACAGAAAATTTTTCGAAAATTTTGATTTTCTTCAAAATGGCTTTAACGATTTTGATTAAAATACCATAAGTTTGGGATATTTTGATGTCAAACGAAAGGTATATCTTAAATTTTCTGCCTATAACCTGTGTAGTCCTGTTTACTCTGGATGACTTTTCTATAAATCGTAAACCGTAACAGATAGACCAAATCTTACTATACAAAAAATATAGATCTTGGTAAAATATACAATTTATGTCGAAATAATTGTTTTTGTAGAGTGAGCCATTTCGGAGATATTGCTTGTTATTTGGTAAGTTTTGGGGAACTTATAGTTCTGTGAAATGGAACATCGTTATGCGTACCGATATTATTCTTGTACCTACAAGGAAATAAACATTAATTTTTGCAAATGTTTCTCTTAAGTAACACGAAGAAGTTATAGAAATAAGAATTTGTAAGCATGGTTAATACAAGAGTAGAGAAAGTCATGTGAGTGCAACACACCAGATTTTTTGAAGGTGTAGGGCAGACATGTGCACTACATTTAAGTGCTCCTTTTCTGCTTAAATTTTCGACAGTATTTGGACCAAATATGGGTCCAAAGGGGCTCAAAAACAACCAAATTCAGCAGAAACGAGGAGCTAAGCTATGAATCTCAGAGAGAGACTACTATAGAAAGGAGGTTATCTGATGCATGTGTGTAGAAAAAAATTGTTTTTCTCGACTTTATATTTTTTAATACGCTATATGCTTGATGTGCATTAAATTGTGTCATACTTCCAGAATTACAGTCCACAATCTTTCGGCTATCACAACTGTTTACTTGTCATAACCTTGAATCACTCCTTTAAGTGTTTTTCTTCACTTTCTCAGTCTCTCATACACTAACTCTGACGTTACTATCACTGGACACTCATGAAATAGCCTTCCCGGCAATTGATGTATCCTTCACGACACACACACACACGCACACACATCTGTCTCGAACTCACTGACTAGCTCATGTCTGTTTCTAACTCCTCTGCTGTTCTCTCGCCTCCTTATATAGAGGGGATAACGCCACACAATTTATGTCCATGTAGGTTTTTTTTTTTTTTTTTTTTTTTTTTTTTTTTTTTTTTTTTTTTGTAGAGCTAACCATTTCGGAGATATTCCTTGTTATATGTGTGAGTATTGCAATACTTTAACTTTTCTAAAATGGAAGATCGTTATTCATTTTTTATATCTTAGCCGTGCACAGAGAACGAGATCTAAAACATTTGACTATCGCTTAAAGCCTGCTGTATTCCCATATTCCCCTTCTATCTACAAGGAAATAAGCAATAAGATAATTTGTACAAATGTTTATCTCAACTAACATGAAGAAGATATAGGAATAAGAGTTTGTAAGAATGGTTAGTACAAGAGTAGAGAAAGTCGTGTGAGTGCAACACATCAAATATTTAATTTTTTGGGGGAAATGGCAAAATATTTGGTGGTAATACGATATCGATAGTACATTTTCGGATATTTGGTAGAGTCTTGAAGCCCCATGCTGCACCCCTGGGCGTAATTCCCCGGTGTTGAAATGCTGTGCTAAGCTCCTTAGCCATACTTCCGCTATTTGGCACGAGATGGCAGCAGAGCTGCTGTATTGTTCCCGACTCGGCCTTCGCGGTTTAATGACAGATGAAAGTGAATAGTGAACACTGCATCGTTAAGGCAATGTGTCTGAGAAATTTGGCAAAGAAACTTGACGAGTTACACTCACATGACTTTCTCTACTCTTGTACTAACCATTCTTACAAACTCTTATTCCTATATCTTCTTCGTGTTAGTTGAGATAAACATTTATACAAATTATCTTGTTGCTTATTTCCTTGTAGGTACAAGGGGAATATTACAATACAGTAGGCATTGAGGTTCCGTGATAGTCAAATGTTTTAAGAGCTGGTCGCTGTGTAATGGCTTTGAAATTCCATTTTCTTTACATCTCCATGTAAGTATTGGAAAAATATCTCCACCTATTGTGTACTCTAACAAGATATACATTTTTGTCTATCTCTTACAGTTTACCAGATACGCAAAAGACAGCGGATATTCCTCAAATATTCAAGATATGCATTTAATGTTTACTTTCTTTACTGGTAAGAAGAGGAAGTATTATGTTCCACCCAAAAATTCGCTGTCGAGATTTAACCAGAAATATATGTTTTGAGACCCTCTGAACTAAAAAAAAGCATTCTTAGAAAAAGGGAAAAAGGTCCGTGTGTATGTTTGTCAGTCTGCGGACAGCATAACTCGAAAACCAAAATTCGGTTAAAAACCAAAGTTGGTATTTAAGTTTAGTGTCTTTCAAGGATGCGACACGAAGATTTTGAAGAAAATAGCCCCACCCTAAACTACCCATTACATGGAAAATTTTTCAAAAATTTTTATTTTCTTGAAAATGGCTCTAACGATTTTGATTAAAATGGCATATGTTTGGGATATTTTGATGTCAAATGAAATGTATGTCTTAAATTTTCTGGTTATAGCCCATGTAGCCCTGTTTACTCTGGATGACTTTTGTATAACTCGTAAACCGTAAGAGATAGACAAAGTCTTACTATTCAAAAGAAATGTAGATCTCTCTAAAAAACACAATTTAGGTGTAATTTTTTGTAGGGTGAACTATTTTGGAGATATT